>JABEVN020000372.1:0-33163 GCA_013146195.2 Codonopsis lanceolata | reverse complement strand
AAACCCGCTGCTTGGAAACCAAAGTCGCTTAACACCACTCACCGTTTATCTATGGTTTATCAATAAACCAGCTTGATAAGCTATGGGTAAAATAAGCTGCGGTAAACTCGCCGCTTGGAAACCAAAGGTCGCTAATCACCACTCACCTCGGTTTATCTATGGTTTATCAATAAACCACTGGATAAGCCGCGGGTAAACCTCGCCGCTTAAACCAAAGGTCGCTAACGTACCACTCACCCGGTTTATCTACGGTTTATCAATAAACCGCTTGATAAGCTAAGGGTAAACTCGCTTGGAAACCGTCGCTAACGTACCACTCACCTGCTTATCTATGGTTTATCAATAAACCGCTTGATAAGCTTGCGGTAAACTCGCCGTTGGAAACCAAATGGCGCCATCACCACTCACTGGTTTATCTATGGTTTATCAATAAACCATTGATAAGCTGGGGTAAAATAAGCTGGGGTAAACCCGCCGCTGGAAACCAAGTCGGGCATCACTAACACCTCGTTTATCTATGGTTTATCAATAAACCACTTGATAAGCCAAAGGGTAAACCTCGCCGCTTGGAAACCGATTATTCGCTTAACGTACCACTCACCTGGTTTATCTACGGTTTATCAATAAACCACTTGATAAGCTAAGGGTAAACCTCGCCGCTTGAAACGTCGCTAACGCACCACTCACCGGTTTATCTATGGTTTATCAATAAACCGCTTGATAAGCTAAGGGTAAACCGCTGCTTGGAAACCAAAGCTTGTCGCTAACATCGCCCACTCACCGGTTTATCTATGGTTTATCAATAAACCGCTTGATAAACCGAGAAGGGGTAAACCTCTTTGCTTGGAAATCGCTGTCACTTGGAAATACCACTCACCGGTTTATCTATGGTTTATCAATACACCAGCTTGATAAACCAGCTTTGCAAACTCCGCTGTTTAGTAACAGGTCGCTTAACCGACACTCACTGCTTTTATCTATGGTTTATCAATAAACCGGCTGATAAACCAAGCGGGTACACTTGCCGCTGAACCAGTCTCAATTATCAAGAACTCACCCGGTTTATCTATGGTTTATCAATAAACCAGCTTGATAAACCAAGGGTAAACTCGCTGTTGCTTTCAAACCAAAGATTCTGTTATGACACTCACACGGGTTATCAATGGTTTATCAATAAACCGCTCATAACCCGGGGCTTACCAAACCCTGATGTTCAAACCAAGCAAGTTAACAGACACTCACCGGGTTTATCAATAAACCGCTTGATAAATCGTTTGCAAACCTTTACTAACCAAGTGTCGCTAACAGACACTCACTGTTTATCTATGGTTTATCAATAAACCACTTGATAAACGACTTGATAAACCAATTAGCAAACCAAGGTAAAAACTCATTAACCGCGTCAATAATCGACACTCACCGGTTTATCTATGGTTTATCAATAAACCGCTTGATAAACCGGGTAAACCTCGCCGCCAAACCGTAGTCAATTAACGTACCACTCATTGGTTTATCTATGGTTTATCAATAAACCGCTTGATAAACCAAAGGGTAAACTCGCTCTTTGTTTAGCTAAACCGTCGCTTAATGCACACTCACCTGTTTATCAATGGTTTATCAATAAACCGCTTGATAAACCGCCTTGCAAACCTCGCTGCTTACTAACCGTCAATTAATCAATTACGAGACACTCACTGGTTTATCTATGGTTTATCAATAAACCGCTTGATAAACCAAGGGGTAAACTCTTTGCTTGGAAACCGTTAAGGTCGCTTAACAGACACTCACCGTTTATCAATAAACCGGCTTGATAAACCGGTTGCAAACCAAGGTGCAAACTCGTTGCTTTAGTAACCGCCTCGCTAACGGTGTTAGAGTGCCAATGTATATAGTACCGCTCAAAATGCACATGATTGTTGAATAGTTGTGCATTTTGCAAAGAAAGACCGCTTTTGAGCCATGGTTGAATTTGCGTAAAAATCAAATGGATTCGATGAATGTTTATGGAAACGAACACGAATACTAAGCATACTAAGCACAAAATTGATGTGCTTGCTTCGAATTTGGAAGAAAACTTTTCGAACTCCAACGCCGAGGGTGGGAGTGGGATTCGACAAAGGGGAACGAACGATTACTTAGCGCTTAGCACACTTGATGGGCTTCGAAACCCCTTCGAATTTGGAAGAGAACACTTGGATTTCGAATATTACTAATTTGAGTAACGATCCTAACGAACTTTGTCGAACTCGTAACGCCGAGGCCGAGAGGACGGAATATTCGGACGAGTGAGCATTCGTATACTTAGGTATAATCCCACATACGTATAATGTATAAAATCGAGCCCTACAAACCAATACCAAAAAAAGAAAAGGATAAATGAAGGGTAGTTTAGACATTTACACCCTACAAACCAATACCAAAAAAAGAAAAGGATAAATGAAGGGTAGTTTAGGCATTTTACGTTAAAATGGCCATATAAGAACTTTTTTTTAAGTTTAGAAAAGACCAAAGTCTTGTTTGACTTTTTTAAATGCCCCAAAGGAGCTGATACGGAGCTGGTCCTTATACAAATGCAAGAGGAAACTTAATTTTTGGAGTACAGCTCCCTTGTGAGAATGTAGATGTGTCCATTAGTTGGTTGAAAGCATCCACGCTTTCCATTCGTTATCTTTTGGGAGTATGTAGATGATGCCAGATTCAATAGTATCCTTTTTGTAGTTTTTGGACAGCTTTTGGATTAATGTAGCTTCCCTTTTGTCTGAATATACTTACCGTACACAGGATGCGACACCTGACTTGGCATTAACTTTGTATACAATTTTTTACTTATTAAAAAAAAAAGAATTAAATAACTTCCTGCTCCAGCATCTCTTTGATGGAAATTAAAATAAAATCCCAATGTTTACAACATCACTGCTCAGACAACGAAACCAATCCAATACATTCATATTTCCAAAGAGATTGACAGTAACAACAGTTATCTTTGCTGTGAACAATTTATCATAGTCGCACTTTTCTAACTTGTACATAACTGTCTTTTTCTTATTTGCAGATGTCCCAAGTGTGTGGAGTTAAAGCTTCCTCGTGAAGGCGCTGCTTTCTGGTTTGTACTTGCAATTTCTTTCATTTTTGCTTTTGTCTTTTGTGTGCATAACTTCTGTGTCCCAAGTGTCTGGAGTTTAAGCTTTCCTCGCGAAGCCGCTGTTTTCTGGGTTGTACACACAATTTCTTTGATTTTTCCGTTCTTGTCTTTTGTGCTTGCATACCTTCTTATAGAAATCATCTACTCTAGGTTGGACTTGCAACCAAGATTTTAAACTGGCATGACTTTGTTACAGATGAATGTTTTCATCTTATATTCTGTCTTTTATATGCCTAAGTGAATTCTGAATTGCTCTTCAGGTATTAAAATTGAGTACAAGTGCTATTATCAATTAGAAGCTTAAGTTCTTGTGAAGGTACACCGATGTAAATCAAGTTTGCCATCCACAATTGTGGAGTGATAATTATTGAGAAGTAAATATAAATATGTTGTGGAAAATGTATGTAAATTCAAGAGTAATTAGAAAGATTGCAGTTTGGAAATATTTATGGGGATTTTTTTTTTGATAAAGGTAATATGTATTAAAGAAGCGTTAAAACAGGTGATGTGTTCTATTTACACTAGGAGTGCACACTAGCTAATTGCCATTGGCTAAAGAACAATTATACTCAAAATCTACAAAAGAGCTAACAGGGGGGCCAAGATGATGATCTACCACTGAACACCAGAAAAACAGGGGAATTTAACAAAGATTTTTTCAAATCTTCCATAGTCCCCTCCTCGTTGTCGAACGCCCAGCGGTTTCTCTCCTTCCAGATTGTCCAACAAACGCCCAGCGCGTCTGTCTTCCAGTTTATATTCATGTCCTTTTTCCTCCCAAAAGATGACCAATTCCAGAACAGATCCTTGATAGAACTAGGCATCACCCACGAAATATTGAACAAACCAAACAGCATATTCGATAGTTCCCCTGCCACCGAACATTGGAGCATCAGGTGGTTGACACTCTCTTTGCTCCCCTTGCATAACTAACACCGATTAGTATAAATTAAACCTCTCCTCCGCAAGTTATCATCAGTCAGGATGGCTTCATTTACTGCTTCCCATGCAAAAAAAGTCACTCTGTTGGGGGCCACAAAATTCCTTATAGATTTCCAAGGAAACAAGTTCCTATTCCTGCTATCCAGCCTTTGATAGTACCCTTCCACCGATTTTTTTTTTTTGATCCCTCCCAAATTACCCTGTCCACTATGGATCCAACTTTCTGATTATACAGAATCTCAAGAAGTCTCGTCCATAGTTATTTAAGGCGTTCGTCTCGACCGCCCGAGGCGAGGCGAGGCATCAGCAAAACTGTTCCGCCCTAAGCATGCAAGGCCTGAGTGCCCTTGCCATCTCCCACCCCTTGGGGTAAAGTGCCAATTACTCTCATTATTTGTAAACTTGTTTATGATTAAATGAGCCCTAAAGGTAAAAGCTCAAAATAACATGGAACTGGAAAGTTCACTTTTAGAAAACCGACTCTCTAAATAGGAACTCCCGAAGAAACTATAGGACCAAAGGATGTAATTCACAACTGTCAATTAAATAGACACTTGTAATATTATTCTATTTTAATCTTACTTATCAAAAAAAATATTATTCTATTTTAATACCGAGTATTTACCAAATAGAGAGATTCGAACGTAGATTGGTTGGGTGGAAGAAACAACTCCTGTCAAAAGGGGGGCGTCTCACTCTTGTTAAGAGCACTTTATCCGGTTTGCCCACCTACTTTATGTCCTTATTTGTACTCCCTCAATCTATCTGTAATATTCTAGAGAGGCTGGAAAGGGATTTCCTATGGGAAGGCAATAGTGAGAGCTATAAGTATCATTTGGTGAATTGGGAGAAGGTCTGCCATAGTATGAAAGAAGGAGGCTTAGGGGTTAAAGACTTCAGCCTTTTTAATAAGGCAGGTAAGTGGCTTTGGAGATTTTTGGTGGCAGAGATGGTTTGTGGAGGAAGGTGGTGGTGAGTAAATATGGAGAAGGGGTTGGGCAATGGGCCCCTAATGAGGTTTTCCTTTGTTACGGAGTTGGTGTTTGGAAAGGAATTAGGAGAGGGTGGGAATCTTTCAAGGGATTTCTTCGTTTTGAGATTGGTGATGGCTCGTTGGTGAAATTTTGGAAAGACAAATGGTGCGGCGACATAGAGTTGTAGAGATTATTTTTGGATTTGTTTAGCATAGCCAGTGATAAGGACTGCTTTGTTAATGCAGTGCTTCATGTGGAGGATAACAAGGTGATTTGGAGTCCTTCATTTCGTAGGAACTTCCTGGGAGATGGAATCATGTGTGTATTTACTTGATTTTCTCTATTCCATGACTGTTGGCAGGCAAGTGGAGGATAAAGTGTGGTGAAAGGGTCCTAAAGACAAAAGATATTCTGTCAAAGCTTATTTTGAGTCTCTATCACCCAAAGATGGTTTTTTATTTCCATGGATATCAGTTTGGAAATCTAGAGCTCCCAGTCGGGTAGCGGTTTTTGCTTGAGAGGCTTGCTATGAAGCCATTCTAACCGGAGATAATTTGAGAAGAAGGCATACTAATGTGAATTGGTGCTATGTGTGTAGCTATGGATCTTTGGAATCTTATCCTCGGGCTCTTCAACATTTCGTGGGTTATGCCTAAATCAACGAAGGAGCTATTTCTAAATTGGGCTTTCTACAAACGGAGAAGAGGGAATCTATCTGCTCTTTTGTGTGTGTGCCAGACCATTTGGCTTGAAAGGAATAGTAGGGTGTTTGATAACAAGGAAAGGCCCATGTCGCAGTTGAAGGACTTGGTGCTGCGAACTCTCCAGTCTTTAGATGCAAATACTTCTATTCTTCACCCTTATTCCTTTGTAGATTTTGTTAATAGTCTATCCTTAGATTAGTTTACTATGTATACTCCTAGTGTACAAAGGACGCGTCACCTTTTTTGACTCTTCTATGATATTATACTCTTACTTATCAAAAAATAATAATAATTAATTGAGCCCTAAAAAATAATAATAGCGGTGAACGAAGCCATTCTTACAGGGGATAATCTTAGGAGACGCGGGAAGGTGGTAGTGAGCTGGTGTTATATGTGCAAATGTAATGGTGAGAGTGCTGATCATCTTTTGCTTCACTGTCCGGTAGCAGGTGCCTTGTGGGACTACATTTTTCACATTTTTAACTTGTCTTGGGCCATGCCGGAATCCATTAAGGATCTCTTCCTCTGTTGGTCCTTGCACAAGAGGAAACGGAGAGATTTTATTTGGCAGACTATTCCTTTGGGAGTATGCTGGGTGATTTGGAAAGAAAGGAACAGGAGAGTTTTTGATAACGTGGAAAGGTCTGTGTCGTTGCTGAAGAATGAGTTGCTTCAGCTGCTGTTTTTTTGGTGTAGTGATGGTGTTAGGTTTGAGGTCAATTCTTTTGCTGACTTTGTAGTGAATTTTTGTAATCTGTAATTATTGGAGTTTCCCTCCTGTGTAAATAGGCTGCGGCTCCTTATTTGCCGCTTTTGATTTTTAATATATACCTTACTTATCTAAAAAAAAATTTAATTGAGCCCTAAAGATAAAAGCTCAAAATAACATGGAAGTGGAAAGTTCACTTTTAGAAAACTGACTCTCTAAATAGGAACTCCCGAAGAAACTATAGGACCAAGTGATGTAATTCGCTGCTGTCAATTAAATACACACTTGTAAGATTATTTTAATACTTAAGAGTATTTACCAAATAATTTATCGTAGACTAGGAAATCATTGTAACTTGTGCCCTTGGTTTTGTACTTGAAAATTGATGGTGGGCCACTAAACTTAGATGTTAAATATATAATATAAAGCATA
This sequence comes from Codonopsis lanceolata, assembly GCA_013146195.2. Classification (NCBI taxonomy): domain Eukaryota; kingdom Viridiplantae; phylum Streptophyta; class Magnoliopsida; order Asterales; family Campanulaceae; genus Codonopsis; species Codonopsis lanceolata. The sequence continues at coordinate 26,260 of JABEVN020000372.1, read as the reverse complement.
ACGCATTTCCACTCTCACCCAGACGTAACCAATTGAGTTTAATGCTCCCTCTGTTCCAAGCAAAAAGTCCATCGCACTATTTTGGGACGTTTCACATAAAGAGTCCACTTTCAAAAATTATGTCTATAATTTTCATAACATTTTAACTTTATCCTCCACATTTGATATTAATATATTAATTATGTTTAAACATTATTGTAATTATGCATCAACTCTAATGCTAGTTATATATCTCTTAATTATTAGACTTTTCAAACATGAACTCTTTGAGTGGAACGGAGGGAGTATCTTGTAACTTCTAGGCTTTTATAGAATGTATTTCAGAGGGCTTCAATACTAAGTTGCTGTATCTATATTAGCTTATCTGGTCCATTAACTTTCTTTTGATGAATTTCTGTTAGTTACATGTTTCTGGTTGGGACTTGGTTCGTCAATTTTGTATTGAAGAAGTTTCTCCTCTTCTCAGCACTCAGGACTGTTTTAAGGCATCCTGGAGCTCTCACAAATCAATCCACTTGAAGGCAAAGTTATTGATAAATGGTTCAGCCACTCCTGGTGATCAAGGTGCTGTTTCATCTGGTGATGATTGGCAATACTGCATCAGAAAAGGGAAGGATCGAACACCAAAAAGTCCCCAATTTGATTGGACCGGGTACATGTTTTGAATAGTGATTTTTGTTCTTAATAATGTGTTCACCTTTGGCTTTTGTCAAAGATGTGTTTTTGAGAATCTTTGTGATAGACTTATGCTGGATAATTTTGCTTCGTTTATCAGACTCGACTAAGAATTTGGAGTTCGAGGGATTTAATGTTTCTTAAGTCGAACCTTTCTTTATAGTTCAAGATCAAGAACTTAAGATATTGAACAGCTTATATCTATACTTGGTTTGAAGCCCTTATTGTATAGACATGTACTTGCATTTTGAATCCTCTATGGTAGTTGAGCCTAGGTAATAGGGGGCAAAGGCTGATTTGATATCACTTTTTCTATCTAATCCCTAAATTTCTATGTATGAACCTAGAATGTAATATACCTATAGGCACTCCCTCATGACTCACTCATGATGGGAATCAGGGGAAGAACTTAGAATATGGGAGGATTTAGAGAAGAATTTGGAATGGGGGGTGGGGGTGGACGAGAAGAACCTACCCTCACAAAGGATCAGTAGAAGCTCCGACAAAGCTTGCTGCCCTAGTCCTCAATTAATTTTAAATTAGGGATGTACGTCAGGAAGTCTGGGTGGATTTTTTTAATTAATAGTTTTATTGGTAGGAGGTTGATTTTGTCATACTCAACTCGGCCTTACTCCCAACTACTTGAGGTGAGCTACATGTCCAAAGCTAGATCATCACATGGGCCATTTATGTATCACTGATATCCATGCTATATTTGGTGCTCTCCTTGTTAAGTTACCAACTTAGTTAAAAGCTTAAGCTTTTAGATAGGAGCTCAATAATATATATTAAGTTTAACACGCCCCTTCACGTGTGACCCGTCCACACGTGGAGAGATACACAAACACATCACAAACCAAACAAAGTGACAACATGCACTCACAATATTCCCGGTAACAAATGCAAGCGGGATGATTTGAACCCACGACCTTGCCAAACTTGAGCTCTGATACCATGTTACGTTACCAACTCATCAAAAAGCTTAAGCTTTTAGATAGAGGCTCAACAATGTATATCAAGTAAGAAGTCAACCACATGTTATTGTATATTTGTTGGAGGCAACTTAGTGTCTTGGAAAAGCAAGAAGCAACAGGTTGCGTCGAGATCAAGTGCGGAGGTGGAGTATATGAGTCGACTTGTGAGTTGGTGTGGATCTGCCAAATACTTGAGGAGATGGGGTTTGGTAGTTCAACCCCTATGTAGCTATGGTGTGACAATCAAGCAGCCATCCATATTGCATCGAATCCTGTGTTTCATGAACGCACAAAACATATGGAGGTTGACTGTCAATTCATTCACGAGAAGCTAGAACAAAAGATTATTGCCACAAGTCATGTCAAGTCCGGCGAATGATATTAGTAACAAGCTGGGCATGCATGATATTAGTAACAAGCTGAGCATGCATGATATTTATGCTCCATCTTGAGGGGGAGTGTTAGAGAATAAGGGGTATAATGAAGGGTGTTAATTGTAACATTTCTATCTAATATGCACGTATATATAAATACCCTAGCGTAACCATTTTAGGGTTACGGCTTCCAAACCATACTTTATTCTTCTTCTCTTCTCTGTTAACTAACACTCCTACTTCGACCCTGGTATACCATCGGTCCATCACACGATCTTAAGTGATTTTCTCGTATTTTATGTGCCATTGGGGCAATTTTTTTCTATCTCACGAGTTTATTCTATACTAATTCTATATTTCCTAGTTCTACCGCATATCCATGTTAAGATTCACATTTTAGCTACAGTCATCTTGTTGATATGTTAGCGAGTGTAATACTGTATTTTGTCACCAATTTGCAAAATGTTGAGATTTTAATTTTATCATCCACAATTCTCCCACAGTAGTACAGAACCATTCCAACCAATCCTCATTCTGCACTGTGACTTAGGCCTCATTCATTGGACCACTTCTAAAAAGAATATTTTCGGACTTATATAAATCAAATATTTAATATTTTATCAGACTTCAATAATTGAAGTAAAAATTGTTTTTCACTTTTCAAAGATTCTTTTTCACTTCTCATTCTTTCTTTCTCCGTTTCCGCTGTTTTGGTGGAGATCATGTCCTTTTGCTTGTTCATTTTCTCAATGATCTAGTACTTGTTACTGCATTGTCGTGGCTCGTTCTTTATGGTATACTGTTGTGGGGCTTTTTGGGATCTTGTGGGTAATGCCCAGTTCTGTTCAGGGGATGCTTTCGAGTTGGTCACGTTCCAATTGCAGGAGGAGCAATATTCTTTGGGGTGCTATTCCGGCGGGTGTTTGGTGGACTATTTGGAAAGAGAGGAATAGGAGAATTTTCGATAACAGTGAGGTTTCGCTGGATTAATTGAGAGATTGTCTTTTGCACACATTGTTTTTGTGGTGTTCTGCGACAGATCAATCTCTCGGGCATTCTTTTGTGGATTTTGTGAATAGTTTTAGTGCTGAGTAGTTTGTATACTCCTAGTGTACAAAGGCATCGTCACCTGTTTTGACGCCCGTTATTTTAATATATTCTTTACTTATCAAAAAAAAGATCTAATATAATTTATATTTCTATTTCTAATAAAAAAAGAAAAAAGAGAAAGAATATTGTTGAGTGCCATTCTTTGAGCTAGGACGTAACACTGTGTATTCCTAAACTTCTTACCAGAAACTCCATTTTGGCGTAGTAAGGATTTGAATGTAATATCCTTACACTCTTTGCCGAAATTTCAGGAAGGAAATTTCCTTTTCGGTTGGTGTAAAAGATAACTGCAACATCGTTCAGTAAATTTAGTAATGAGCAATGCTTTTGCAGAAGAAAAGGACTTCTTGGTACTCAACTTTAAGACCGTTTTGTTTTTGTGTTGCTGTATCTTTTCCTTTTCGCTTGAGCTCTTGCCACATTGATGAACCTAGAATGGCGCGTTTAACTTGCCATGCAATTCTCTAGAATGTTCAATTGATTAGAATGGATGACCAGTTTGTATCTCTGACAATTAGGTGGCTCTAATTGGATAGTTGGTTTAGCTAAGGCTGAGCTCAGGACCTCACTACTCAGTTTATTTCCATACCGAGTGTAGCATGTATTTCTGATAAATGGTGATGTAGAATGATAATGCGTAGAACTGAGTTCACTTTCTTTAGCTGATGGCTTCTTATCCAAGGATCTTGAAGTTTAAATTGCTCTCTTCTTCTGCAGGACATTAAGGCCATATCCCATATCAAAAATGCGTCTTGTCCCCGCTCATATTGACCGACCTGACTGGGCAGTTGATGTGAGTTGTTGGAGTTATTTCTGTGTCTTTTAGCGCTTTTTTTTTTTTTTACTTTATTCTATTGGCCCTTTGTGTTTGACTATATGGTGACTTCTCTGAGTAATGATGGAAAGTTCGTCTTTATCAAAAAAAAATCTAAAAAGTTTCTGAAGGGTCATTTGTCAAGAATATTAGTATTCCTCGAACAACACCTTTTGGTAGTATACTTTTTCATTTCCTTAAGAGATGGGTGGAGCTTGTCTGGGAGAGTAGGAGCTATAAGCGTGTATCTGTATATTATTATATTATTACTTTGACTTTGTAGGGAATACCGAAAAGTGAGCCCAATAGCAATCTGCAGCACGTTGTTGAGGTATTCTCTACTTGAAATTTTAAATCTAAAGTAATAATACAAATTGGAGAGTTTTTCAGTGTTAATATAGAAGAAGTCTGACTTTTGGATCAAATTGTCATGTTTCTGAAGATAAAAACTCCAGAGCAAATTGAGAGAATGAGAGAAGCTTGCCGAGTAAGTTTCTCTTATATTATTTATCATTTCTGGCAGTCTGTTTGATGAATATAGCAAATTGTCTTTTCATGTGGTTAATGTTCTCTTAAGTTGTAATTATGGCAAGACCTGCTCTTCACATCCCAAAACAAAAACAACTGAATGAGGACTTGCCTCTCAAATATACCAAGATAGAATAGCAGCAGAAAATTTATCTTGTTATAACTTTGGGGAAAATATAATTGGGAGGCTATACTCGTGCTAGAGCTATGATATAAGTGAGGTTAGTGGAAGGCTGGATTTCACTCTAGCCACGAAGTTGAAATTACTAAAAGATGATTTGAAAATCTGGAACAAGGAGGAGTTTTGGAAGGATTGAGATCAATATCAAAAAAGTGATGGAGGAGGTCAGATTGCTAGATGTGTAGGCAGGGGCAGGAGGATTGAGCGATGCGGAAGAGGAGTGTCAGAAGGGGTTGAGAAGTGAATTAGAACAACTGCTACTTAAGGAGGAGGTGTGTACGAGGCAAAAATCGAGGGTTCAGTTGCTTAAAGAAGGCGATAAAATACTAAGTTTTTCCATAAGACAGCAAGTGCTCACAGAAAGGTGAATCAGATTCAGCACATTGAGATTGGAGAGACTTTAATAGTAGAAAGGGATGCTATCAAGGAGTCCATCATGGATTATTATTCTAATCTGTACTCAGACAAGGGGGAGTGGCACCTGAAACTCGAGGGTGTGTATTCAGTCACCTTGAGGAAGATGAAAGATGCCTTCTTGAGCGGCGCTTCTCGAAGAAGGAAGTTTTGGCAGCTTTGTGTAGTTTGAATGGGGATAAGGCCCCAGTTCTGGATGGTTTTACTATGGCTTTCTTCTTGTTTTGTTACTTAAGGAGAATGTTATGGAAGCTTTTAATTACTTTTATTCCAACGGGCGATTTGAGAAGAGTTTCAATGCTACTTTCATCACCCTCGTACCAAAGATGACAGGAACGTCCAATCTGGGAGATTATCGTCCTATTAGCTTGGTGGGAGGGTTCGACAAATTGCTTGCCAAAGTGCTGTCACTCAGATTGATAGGGGTTATTGGAAAACTGGTATCGAATTCTCAACATGCATTTGTGGGGGATTGTCAAATATTGATGCATCGTTCATGGCCAATGATGCAGTAGATTCAAGATTGCATAGTGGAAGGCCGAGTCTCAGCTAGATATAGAGAACACTTATGATCATGTGAATTGGAAGTTTTTAGAATATATGATGGAGAGAATGGGTTTTGGCGTTAAATGGAGAAATTGGATTTTGTTTTGCATCTTGTCCGCTTGATTCTCGGTTATGGTAAATGACGAGCCAGCTGGATTTTTTGATAGCTCTAGGGGCTTACGTCAAGGAGATCCACTTTCTCCTTTCCTATTTATTCTCATCATGGAGGCGCTCAGCAGACTAGTAGACAGGGTGGTGCATGGTGGTTTTATTCGAGGATTTGGGATTTGGAGGTATAGAGAGGAGGAGATGAATGTTTTGCATCTCCTTTTTGTGGATGGCACCTTAATTTTTTGCTATGCAGAGATTGAGCAGATTGAGCCACTCTCCGTCTAGAGCTTGCTTTCTTCCAGATGGTGTCGGGGCTTCGAGTGAATATTGTTAAAAGTGAACTCATTCCGATTGGAGAGGTGGAAGATATAACTTCTTTGGCTTCAGCTTTTTGGTTCAGGTTTCCCATCTTCCGTCGACATACCTTGGGTTGCCGATTGGTGCGCCATTTAAAAGTAAAGCCATGTGGAATCCAGTGATCGATAGATTTATTTGAAGATTATCGGGTTGGAGGAGCAATTGTTGTCTATAGCGGGAAGGTTAATTCTCATAAAGAACACTCTATCTAGCTTGCCCACTTATTATTTTTTGCTCTTTGTGCTTCTGGCTTCGATATGATGCATATTGGAAAAGATGGAGAGGGATTTTTTGTGGGAAGGGCAATGAGAGGAGCGTAAGTTTCATTTGGTTAAGTGGGAGAAAGTTTGTCATGATATAAGGGATGGAGGGTTGGGCATAAAAAATCTCAAGCGTTTTAATAAAGCTCTTCTTGGTAAATGGCTTTGGCGTTACATGGTCGAGGTTAAGGGTTTGTGGAGGAAAGTGGTTATTAGTAAATATGGGGAGAGGGATCATAATTGGTTCCCGTTACCCCGTAGATTGTTTTCAATTCTTTTGGTTCGAAGGTGTGGAAAGGTATTTGTAAAGGGTGGGCTTCTTTTGAGAGGCAGATTTCTTTCGATATTGGAAGAAGGGTGAAGGTGAATTTTTGGAAGGATAAATGGTGTGGGGAAGAAGAGCTGTGGAGATTATATCCAGCTTTGTTTAACCTAGCCGTGGATAAAAATTGCAGTGTCAGCTTGGTGCTTCTGCTTCAGATTGAGCAAGGTAGAGTGGCGTGGAACCCTGTTTTTCGCAGGAACTTACAGGATTGGGAGATGGAGCTATGTACAGATGTTTTTCAAGAGACTTTATGCGCTCCAAATTGATGTCAGAAGGGAGGACAGGGTCCAATGAGCTGCTTCATAAGATAAGAAGTTTACAGTAAAATCTTACTATCATGTTCTTTTGGGTAGGGAGGGCCTGCTCTTTCCTTGGAAGAATATTTGGAGAAATTGTGCTCTCGCTAGAGCAGCTTTTTTTTGCGTGGGAGTCTTGCCATGGTGCTATTCTGACCGGATATAATTTAAGGAGGAGAAGAAGGGTTTATGTCAGCTGGTGTTACATGTGTAAATGTAATAAAGAGAGCGTCAATCATTTGTTACTGCAGTGCCCAGTTGCTAGTGCTCTTTGGAATTTGATAGTGGGACTTTTTGGAATGTCGTGGGTAATGCCCGGTTCAGCTAGGGAGCTGCTTTGGAGCTGGTCTTGGCATAATCGGCGAATGCGTAATGTCTTATGGTATATAGTTCCGGTAAGTGTTTGGTGAACCATGGGAAAGAAAGAAATAGGAGAGTGTTCGACAATGTTAAAGCCTCGTTGATCCAGTTGAAGGGGACAACCTTTTGTGTATACCCTATTTCTTCGGTGTATTGAGACAGATTGTCCATCACGCCTGTTGAATCTTTCTGTTGTGGATTTTGTGAATAGTTTTAGATTGGAGTAAGTTTTTTGTATACCGCTAGTATAAAAAGGACGCATCACACCATGCTATTGTGTAAATTAGACATTGAGAAAGCGAATGACCATGTTGACTGGGAGTTTTTGCTCTATATGCTGGAGAGAATGGGGTATGGTCTGAGATGGAGGAAGTGGATTCGCTTTTGCATTTCTTCTGTTTGAGTCTCTTTTTTGGTGAATGAGGGGCCTGCAGGATTTTTTGGTAGTTCGAGGGGACTATGTCAAGGAGATCCACTATCGCCATTCTTGTTCATTACTATCATGGAAGGGATGAGTAAACTTCTGGATAAGGCAGTGTGGGGGAAATTCATTCAAGGTTTTGTTATTGGGCAATATAGGGAGATGAAGATCTCAGTGTCACACCTTTTGTTTGCAGATGATACGCTGATTTTCTGCGATGCAAATGCTCTGCAGCTGGGTTGTTTACGCTTAGTGTTGCTATTCTTTCAGATGGCATCAGGGTTATGGATAAATATTGCAAAGAGTGAGATTCTCCCGGTTGGGGGGTGGAGAATGTTGAGGAACTTACTGCGTTTTTTGGGTGTAAGGTTACTAATATTCTGTCATCCTATTTAGGGCTGCCTATCGGTGCTCAGTACAAAAACAAGGCGATATGGAATTCGGTTATTGAAAGATTTGAATGTCGATTGGCGTAGTGGAAAAAACAGCTGTTGTCCAAAGGGGGGCGACTCACGCTAATTAAAAGTACTCTGTCCAATCTGCCTACTTCTTATCTCTATTTGTGCTGCCCATCTCAGTTCGAAACAGACTTGAGAAATTGGAAAAGGACTTTTTGTGGGAAGGTCAGGAGGAGGTTTGCAAATATCACTTGGTTAAGTGGGAAAAGGTATGCTCTAGTTTGAAGAAAGGAGGTCTTGGGATTAAAAATCTTAAGGTCTTTAACAGTGCTTTGTTGGGTAAGTGGTTATGGCGGTACGTGGGTGACAGTGATAATCTGTGGAAGAAAGTAGTGGTCAGTAAGTATGGTGTGGGAGACATGAGGTGGATTCCGAATGCTATTAATCTTCCGTATGGGGTGGTAGTTTGGAAAGGAATAAGAAAAGGGTGGGATCCTTTTGTGAGGTGCCTTCGATTTGATATAGGAGATGGGGCCTTGGTTAGGTTTTGGAAAGACAAATGGTGCGGGGATGTAGAACTGTGGAGATCGTTTCTGAGTATGTTCAACTTAGCCAGGGATAAGGATTGTTTGGTGCATTCGGTGCTCCAAATGGAGGATGGCAAATGGGTTTGGAATCTTTTATTTCGGAGGAACTTCCATGACTGGGAATGGGAGCAGTTTTTGCAATTCTTTGAATTGATCCACTCCCAGGAGGTTGGTAGATTAAGAGAAGATAAGGTGTGGTGGAAGGGAACTAGCACTAAATGTTTCACTGTTAAGTCTTATTTTGATATCCTTTCTGTTAGTGATCATACAATCTTTCCTTGGAAAGTGATCTGGAAGTCTAAAGCCCCCAGTCGGGTTACTTTTTTTGCTTGGGAGGCCAGCAATGAGGCCATTCTTACATGTGATAACTTGAGAAAACGAAATGTCACATATGTCAATAGATGCTTCATGTGTAAAGGGGATGAGGAGTCTACAAATCATCTACTCATTCACTGCCCTAGAGCGAAGGAATTGTGGAGTCTCATCTACAGCCTGTTCAAAATTCTTTGTGAAAGATGTTTTTTTGAGCTGGATGCTGTATAAAAGAGGGAGGAGGAATTGCAAATGGCATGCAGCCCCGCTGGGTATTTGTTGGATCATTTGGTGGGAAAGAAATAGAAGGGTGTTTGAGAATGAGGAAAGGACATTGGATAACTTGAAGGATGAATTGCTGTGGACGTTACATTTTTGGTGCGCCGAAGACATTAATTCTTCATATATTGATTTTGTTAATAATTATTCTTTAGATTAGTCTTTTGTGTATTCTCCTAGTGTACAAGGACGCGTCATATGTTTTGATGCCGTTGGTATATAACATCTTACTTATCCAAAAAAAAAAAAGGACGCCACACCTGTTTTGACGTTTTTTATAATATTCATTATTCATCAAAAAAAGAAGAAGGGATATGTGTGACGGTGGTTTGACTAATGATATTGCATCCGACCAAACACTGGCGAAATTGGATTCATTTAGTCTCATGAAATTAGGACCTAGGCTAGTTGAGTTCAGTAGAAATGGGAAGTCAGCTGTGTAGAAACAGAATTGGACTAAAATCATGACGCCTTTTTCTGGATATTAAGTCTGTTGCTTATACACTACGTTTTGTTCAGATAGGAAGGGAGGTTTTGGATGCAGCTGCTCGTGTTGTGAAACCTGGTGTGACTACAGATGAAATTGATGCAGTGGTTCATGCCGCTACAATTGCTGCTGGTACGTGGACTCTGGTAGTGAGCTGAAATGAGATTTTTTTTTTTGAGTTTCCTAGATAGGGATCCATTTACTCCTGCCAATTTGTATGTTAACTTCAACAAATTTCCAAAGCTTTGATCTGGTGAAGTTCTTGTACTGCGATACTTTTAGATTTTTGCCTCTCTCCGGTATCTATCAGGAAAGTTATCTGATGTTTTAAATAAGTCAAATAATGGACACAATGAGCATGTAGCTAAATGCTACTGCCTCCGCAGCTAGTCAGACACTGTTGATGCGGTCTGGTTTTTGTCTCCATGACCACTTAAATTTAAATTCTAAACCTCACTATTGTGAAAGTATGATGGAATTTAGATCAATATAGGTGTCTACATCCTCTTGACTGAGTTGCTGTTGTACATCTTTGTCCCTCGTTCTCTCATCTACACAAATTTGTACTGTTTTGGTTTCATTAGTGTAAGATTCCAACTTTTTTTGTTTACTCTGAGTTGATTTAAGTTGTTTGCTTTTGTCTTTTTATGTAACGTAGCATCCATGTTTTTTCTATAAAGGTAAGAAGATGATGCACTATTCACGCCTCGATGATTAATGCCTCTTTCTGAGTTTGGGTTTATTCACGCCTCGATGATTAATGCCTCGTTCTGTGTTTGGGTTTATTCACACCTCGATGATTAATGCCTCTTTCTGTGTTTGGGGTTATCCTTGTAAAATACTCTACCGTTCCTTGTATGAGTATTACATTTGCTTTTCGTTCTGTTATTCACTGTCTTAAAAATTAAGCTTTAATTTTTAGGTATAGTAACTTAACCCCTTTTATGTATGATTGTTATTGAGTGCTACTCGCTAAGAAAATAACAAAAAGACAAAACAAAGTTGATTATCTACTATACTGGCAAGTTTGGAAAATGCTTACTCCCTCCGTCCCGGATAAATGTTCCTACTTTCTATTTTGAGATGTCCCAACTAATGTTCCTAAAGACTTTTGGTGTACAAATTTTTACCATTCTTCCTAATATATCACTTCATTTAATACTATCATTATTGCACATCCTAGAGAGAGAGTAAGTGTAATGGGTACATAATTAATGAGAGAGAGTGTGTGTAATGGGTATTATTGTCACAACATATTTTACAACCTATCATTAATTACATTTCTTAGTCTTTGTGTTTTGTCCACTAGGAACATTTATCCGGGACGGAGGGAGTATAAAGCTTTAACTGTTTTTCAAAATAGACTTTTCTTAAATTCTCTGCAACGTGCCAAATGATATTAACAAGTTTTTTTAGTTGCCATGTAGAATTTGTTGCAAAAGCAACACTATGTTAAGAAATTTTTGTGACTTAGTTGAAGACGTACATTTTAGACAGTGAACCTCCCAGGTTGTCCTATGTGGTGCTCATTATCCACGTAGCACGATATTTTATTTTGGGTGTCTTTAATTTTTAAGGTTGATATGCGTTCCGTCTATGCCATTTCAGACTACTATTATTAACACTTCTCTCACCTTGCCCACTGCAGGAGGATATCCATCTCCACTATATTATCATTTCTTTCCAAAGTCTTGCTGCACGTAGGTACTTCTGTATTCATTTCCATTACAGTTCAGTTTATTTTCTAGCCTAGTTTATATAATAGATCTTGTGTCCTTTCATCCGTTGTCATCGGTATCCAGTTCTGTCAATGAAGTAATCTGCCATGGGATTCCCGATGCAAGGTATGTTCTCTATGCAACTAAAAATATCTGTTGTCTTTTGATTAAATAATGGTCCTCAAGTCCATATATCCCTAATCGGCACAAGGTCAAAAGATTAATCCTCTTTGATATTTGTTAAGTAACCAACTCATCTAAAAGCTTAAGCTGTTAGATAGGGGCCCAACAATGGATATCAAGCTTAACACTCCCCCTCACGTGTGACCCGTCCACACGTGGAGAGATACACAAACATGCCTCACCACGGGCATCACAAACCAAATAGAGTGACAACATGCACCCATAATATTCCGGGTAACAAATGCAAGCGGGATGATTCGAACCCATGACCTTGCCAAACCAGAGCTCTGATACCATGTTAAGTAACCAACTCATCTAAAAGCTTAAGTTGTTAGATAGGGGCCCAACAATGGATATCAAGCTTAACAATATTCAAGGTTAACCTTGCACTTGTAACATGGTTGGTATAGCCCTCTTTTTGTAAACAGAAATAACCTTAATGTGCCAATTATTAGTCTTGGTTGTCTGGTCTTTTGTTTCTGCGTTTATTAAGTGGACTCCTGTCGACTCTGTATAGTTTTCTCTATTGATAGAAGCTCTTCTTTTTCCTCCCAAAAAATGAAAAAATGTAATGAGAGAGAGCCATGATTAGATTCTAGCTTTTTGTTCACTTCTCAGCTTCCCTCAACTGTAATATATATCTTAATCCTGATCACTGGTTTCTAATAGAATATTATTTAACTGCTCCAGGAAATTAGAGGATGGCGATATTGTCAATGTTGATGTGTCGGTATATTATAAAGGTGTTCATGGTAAGCAGCCTTGTACATTAATTTATGTAGTATTTGTGGAACTGCCATGTCTCACACCTCGTTGAACACTGTCAGCTGATCTCAATGAAACGTTCTTTGTTGGAAATGTCGATGAGGCCTCTAAACAACTGGTTCAATGTACTTACGAGTGCTTGGAGAAAGCTATATCAATTGGTGCGTTGAAATATTTGTATTATGCATAATAGTCGTGCTCATTTTCCGAGTTGATCAAAGTTTGTTGGATTTATTTGTCTAGGTTAGATGACCAACGTGAAGGTTACTGGGATTTACAGAAAATGAATTTACTGGATAGTCCCTTATAGCTTACTTGCTGCACTTGTATTCCCTCTACCGATCAAAGGGTCCATGTTTGAAAATTCAAGTAATTAATGTCATAATTACAAAAATACTTGTGCATATCCAAGACATCTATATCACATGTGGAGGGTAAAGTTGAAGGGCATGGTGATTGTAAACATAATTTCTAAACGCAAACTCTTTAAATGAAACATTCCAAAATAAAACCGTGGACTCTTTACGTGCATTTGGGGGAGGGGGGGAGTATCATGTAAATTCACTGATTAATCTTTTACACAAACTTCATTGTTATATCTTTTATTGCATTCACGTTGTAATTGCTAAAATTTAGGTTCCATTGGACCTACATTTATGTTTCTACATAATGTTTTGAAATATTTTTTGAACTCTTCTGCTGTTAATATTGATCTGATCTCTTGCTTGCTCTGGATTGTTGCTCATTCAAAGCCGTAATCTTAAGTGGTTCATACTTTTGTATTTGATTACAGTTAAACCTGGAGTATGATTTCGGGAAATAGGGGAAATCGTTAATCGTCATGCTCTAATGTCAGGTTTATCTGTGGTAATTATAGAGCTTCAATTCTTCAGCAGAACCCCCTGCTCCCCGTTTTTTCTGCTTTGTGTGATGTCACAGGTTTTGACTTTTTTTGTCTTTTTAACATAGGCTAGATCATATTGTGGCCATGGTATCGGAGAGCTCTTTCATTGTGCACCCAACATTCCCCACTATTCCAGTATCCTCTATTCTTAATTTTTTTCTATTTATAGTTCTTTTCTTAATGAGAATTTAAAAATAATGGATGGTGATTAAAATTTATTATGGAATGCAATTATTTTGAAGTGTTGCGAAATAACCCCCCCTCCTCTCTTTTTTTTAAAAACTAAATACCACCTCTTTTTTTAAAAAATCCTATACTAACCTCACTCAATTTAAACAACTAAACCCCTCCTCTCTTTTACAACCCCCCCCCCCAAAAAAAAAAAAAAAAAACCCCTCTCATCTTTCTCATACAACCAAAAAAAGGATGTTCTCTTTGTCATGCATTGTAATTTCTACCTTACCATTTCATATGGTGTGTGCAATATGGCCAAGAAAACCAGGATCCGGGATAGTATGCCCTTCAGACAGTGAATGCGTCAACTCTAACACGCATCACCACTTTGTCCTCGTCCTCTATTTTGCACATAGAACCAGACCACCGGTTGGATCGGCCAACCATCACATAGGAGTGCCGCCAGAACGGACTGGCAGTCCTATGCGATGGATGCTTGATCTGGCCAGCACCAACTTCTTTTTATTAAAAACAATCTTTCTAAATAAATTATTAAAATCCGCATATATATCCTAAAAAAGTGTTTTTTTTTTAGTTTAAACAGATCAAATCTATGCACATATGTAAAAAAGGAGGGAAATTACAAGGAAAGAGAACATACCTTTTTTGGGTTGAGAGAGAGATGGGAGAAGTTTTTTTTTTTTTTTGGGGGGGGGGACGTAAAAGAGAGAGGAGGAGGTTTATTTGTTTAATTTGGGTGAAGGGTAGTATAGGAATTTTCTTTTAAAAGGGGCAGTATTGAGCACCTATAATTTCTAAGAGCACCACCTATGGTGGTTCCCAAATGCGCTAATAACCCATACATGGGTTCCCAACCATTGGGGTCTATTCCCAAACAAGCCTAGTCAGCTGAGTTAATTTGGGAACCCAACAGCCAAATGAAAATAAAGTAGGCAGCAGATGCGTGTGCAAGGCACCAACCAATGACATGGTCGTGTTCTCTACGTGTGCTTGGGAAGCGTGTAGAAATTTGGGAGACAACATGCCATCCCTCTGCAATCTTTTTCTCTCTCTTCTACCGTTTTTTTCTTTCTCTTTTCTTTTCTTTTGTATTTGATTACTTTTCTCTCTCTTCTACGGTTTCTCACTTTATCTTTCCTTTTGTTTGGTATTTAACTTTTTTTTTGGTATGGGACCCATATTTAATTTAAGGAATGAGTTTTAGGTTCCCAACCATTGGGGAGATTTGTTATTAGAGATGTGTGTTATTAAAATGGGGTATGTGGCATGGAGGTCCCACAAGAAGCACAAGTTGGGAACTTCTCCATTGGAGATGCTCTAAAGGCTGGTCATCCTTGGACATTTCTGTGTTGACCTTAACTCCAAGCAGGAAATAAAGCTGTAGGGGTGATGAAGGCTGGGCAGACCTTCACAATTGAACCTATGATTAATGCTGGTATGTTATGAATTTCTTTTCGAAGAAATGATTGGCCTATTTCTCAGTGTCATTTTGGTGTTAACATCTTAAACAATCACTTTGCTAGGTGTCTGGCGTGATAGGATGTGGCCTGATGGATGGACTGATGTTACTGCAGACGGCAAACGCAGTGCCCAGTTTGAACATACACTTTTGGTATAACTGCTATCAACTTGAATGTTCCCACCTTGATCGTGTTGCTTTCTTAATATCTCTGAATTGAAAAGGAAAGAAAAAAGAAAAAATATCCAGGGCTATAGCATTAGATTCTCACACATAATTCCTTAGTAAGTTTTATGGAAGTGCATTTGACTGCGTAAAGTTCTTTTTCCATTTTTTCCCCTTTTTGCTCACCTTTTGATCTACAAGTCTTGAGTTTGTTAGATTCAGGAATTTTGCTATTTCCAGTTACCAGTCCACTTACCTCTATACTGGGCACTTTTTCCGTATCTGTTCATGGATGAAATTTTCAGGTTTTATTCCCAGAGTACTTGTACCTTTGGTCCCCGAGAAGATGTTCTCATATAATTAGTTACATTTGATGAAAACATGTTACGGAGAGGTTATTTCGACTACATTTTTTTATTATCCACTACATCATTAATAATAAGATTGAATTAACTCTTTCTTAGGACAAAATTGCTCTAAGACTACCTACCAATTATAATAACAAACATAATTACCCTTGGAGCTTGTTTTTTATATTTTTTTTATAGAGTAAAATGATAATTATACTGAATCAATCGAATCCACCATTCAATCCTCCATCTAAGGTGCAGGTAAGCCGTGGAATAAACCAAAAGGAAATAATAGCATAATCTTTACACACGGAATGGCTTTTTATTAGCCCTAGGTGTAGTGAATTCATGATATAAAAAATCAAGACGTTTGAAGTTATGATGAAGCTGTATGGAATTGCTACACCTCTTACTCATACTGCAATTGAGTAATAGAAATAGGGCCAAGAGAGATACTCATACACATACGAAATTTGGTCTTAGTTAAAGAAATTTGTTTACATACCTTTTTATATTGATTGATTGCATCCACCTCAATTTTTGTAGGAGGTAATGGTGATGATAGTGTGTAGAAGTAGATAGTGGAAGGAAGCACTAGGGTTTAGATACTTTTTTGTCAAATAACGATTTGTTATGCGGTGTAATTAAGGTTTTTTTTTTTTCATTTTTTTTTAACTATGGTTGTTGGTAATTGAAAGGGTAAGTTTTGGAATAGTGAAAATATTTTATGGACTCCTTAAAATATCCAAGGATAGGTTTGTCTATTTACATTAAGTGTAGAGGATAATCAAAATACGTAGTGGAAATAGCTTCTCCCAACATGTCATTGTCAACTGAGATCAAACCATCGTAAAACCGTATAAATCATCGTCAATTCATCATAAATGTATGTTAACGGTGATCCATTGCACAATGGTTATGTTGATTGTACATGGAGATGGAGGTCAAGGGCCGGAACGATTTTGAACTGGGACTACCGTACATTAGGCCATTCCAGAACCGGAATGGTGATAGATTCCTGTTAAGCACCTGCATTTTCTGCATGGCAGCAAGTATATCCAGCTTTGGTTCAATGAGAAAGTGATTTAAATTGCATCTTCATCGAATGAGCATGTACAATTCTTTTCGGAGGATCTATTTTTAGACGGCTTTTAAAATTTTGTTACTCCTGCAGGGTTGTTATCAAAAAACAAAATTTGTTGTTATTAAAGGTGTATTATCATGCAGGTGACGGAGACAGGGGTTGAAGTTCTTACAGCACGCCTGCCAACATCTCCCAAGGTGTTCCCGTGGCTGAACTCGTAGGTTCGGCTCCGTCCCCCAAAAATGAACAGATGAAGACGTGCGCGTGTTGTATCATTAATTACAAAAGCACAAGCCTAGCCTAGCCCCTTGTATATTTATTGAATAATTTTATGGATATGATGAAAATTTGATTTACAATTCCTTGTAAAAATAATTTTGGGATCCAGGTAGGTTCATAAGACACAACATAATGTCATTTTTATTTGTACTTTTTGGGTTCAAAGGAAGTAAATGACTTAAAGTTGATTGTGAGACTTGGTTGACATCCATCCATAGCCTAGAGTAGGCTGTAAATTATGTCTCACTTGGTGTTTCAACTGATGATGGATGGACTGATGTTATGCGGGGCTTTGCTCTTTTTACCATACATATATTTCCAAGATTCTCAGTCTTCTCTCTTTGATGATTGTGGATAAGCAAGATCCTTAGGCATATAAGCAAGTTTAGGGTTTCTTTCATTAAACAACCGAGACAGAATAGGCTTCATTATGCTGACTATCACCATTGAAATTACCTTGTTGAGAGTGGTAAGATTTAAATTATTACATGAATAGGGTTTCTCTTAATCTTACATGAAATAAGATTGGTGGGGAGCTAATCACACCCCAACAAATGCTCTCTACACCTCACACAAAAAGTGCAAAAAATGTCCTCATACAAATTTACCAAATAAATCTTTTATTCCTTCTTTTTCTTCTTTACTTCATATGTTTCTTTTTTCTCCTCTTCCTCTATTTATACCGGTGACATTTTTTCACCTTCTTCTGCTTCCTTTCTTCTCTCTCCTTCCCTATTCTCTCCTCTCCCTCACATATCATCATCTCCTTTCTTCTCTCACCTCTCCTCTCTTCCGGAAAAAAACTTTGTGTTCGATCATGGTTGGCCGCACATGACAATGGATGTGCGACAAGCACCAACCGCACATCCATTGTCGTGACCATGGCCAAACACAATGCCCCAAAAATTCAATTTTCTTGAGGTGAGAAAGAGAAAGGGAGAGAGAAGAGGGAGTGATGGGAGGGAGGGGATCTGGAAAGGGAATGTTCCTCTTAACGATCCAGAAAGAGAGAACGAAACTAAGATTTGATGGTGGAGGATGCTGCCACTGTTATGGGAGGGAGGGAAAAAAATACCAAGTGTGGGAGGGAAGGGAGGTGGGGGAAGAATGGTAGAATAGGTAGTTAGGGTGAAGTATAGAGAGTAAGGTGATAAATTTGATTAAATGGGTGAGGTGTAGTGAATCTATTTTAGGGTGTGGTTAGTCCCACTCATAAGATTTCAGACAAAAGTTTGAATTCGCCACCATCTTTCCCCGTTTTAAAGTCGTGGTCAAAAACCATTTCAAAACGGCCATTGTCACTCTTTACTCGGACAATGGTGGCGAGTACACTGGTTTTGCCCGGGACAATGGCTTGGACGCCTACCTGTCCGCTAAAGGCATCTCTCATCCCACCTCGCCCCCCACACTCCGGAACATAATAGGTTCTCGAATGTTGTCATCGTCACATTGTTGAGACGTGTCTCTCACTCTTCTCCAAAGCATCCCTTCCGTTGACCTTCTAGTCGTTTGCGTTTCAGACATCGACCTATCTCATAAATCGGCTACCCATACCAACTTTGAAACAACTCTCACCCTATCAGAAATTGTTTGAGTCTCCCCATCACTACTCTAAACTTCGTGTCTTTGGTTGTCTTTGCTACCTTTAGCTTTGCCCTTACTCTGCCCACAAACTCGCTGCTCACTCCACTCCATGTGTCTTTCTCGACTACTTGCTCAATCAGAGTGCCTATCTTTGTTATGATCCTAGCACAACCAAACTATTCATCTTACGTCATGTTCGGTTTGTTGAGTCTACCTTTCCCATGGTCGAAATTGACACTCATCTAACTCGCCATGATGACTCCACTCGAGCCACTTAGTTACCTCCACATGAACTGCCTAGCTTCATTCACACCGTCCGCTGCCCCTCCAGTGACTCCACGCCAGTTGATCTTAGCACTAATCAGACAGTGGTTGATCTCAGCTCTCCCATACACCAACATCATCTAGTCAGTACTATGCCCGCTACTAGCCTTGTGCATACTGCTCAACCCTCCTCGGCACCTAGCACCCTGCCCGAAGACAACTCTACGCCCGCTGCCATCTCATCCTCGACACCTTGCAACCCGTCTAGGATAATGACATTCCAGTGACCGTTGCCTCTAATGATGTGCCCGCTACTACTGGTACCTCCTCTATTGTTACTTGCTCCAAAAATAGCATTTACAAGTCACTCACCAAACTAAGTCTCTCGGCTCAACTAGCAGCGGACAACAAGCCAACATGTGTCACTCAAGCTCTCAAAGATGCCAAGTGGCGCCATGCCATGTCTGAAGAATATGATGCCTTGACTCGAATGGCACTTGGGATCTTGTTCCCTCAGTAGATGCTCGCAATGTTGTTGGCTGTAAATGGATCTTTCGCATCAAACGTCATGCTGATGGCACCATTGACCGATGCAAAGCTCGCCTTGTTGCCAAGTGGTTTCACTAACGTCCATAGGTCGACTATCATGACACTTTCAGCCCGATGATTAAACCTACCACTGTGCACCTTGTTCTCTCCCTGGCCGCATGCTGAGGATGGGCTCTTCAACAACTGGATGTGAACAATTCCTTTTTCCAAGGCACTCTGTCCGAGGAGGTCTTCATGGCTCAACCTTCAGGCTTCATTGACAAGGGCAGCCCTCAGAGCATGTATGTTGTTTCACAAGGCTTAGAGCTTTCAAAACGGGCCTGCGGGGCGGGTTTGCCCGCGGGCCTGAAAAGCCTGCGAATATAACGGTCCTGAAAACCCCTAGCCCAAACCGCCCCGCGTAGGGCCGCTGGCAAAACGGGCAAACCCGCGGGCTACTAGAATAAGGCTTTCTACAACCACTGTTGGGATCAGTGTTGAAACGATATTATTTTGGCTGAGAGGAAAGAGGACCAAGGAGAAATCAAAGTTCCCAATCACCACCAAGAGGAAACCTTGGCAACATCATCAAATCTCCTAAAACCTAGACCATCCGCTTCAATGAAATCTGAACACACACCTGGTTCAAATCCGGTTTCATAACAGCTTTGCCCAAATTTTATGAGTTCGAAGCGGTTCAGTCCAGCTTCAACTGCAGGAATGGTATAATTTTAGAACCGAGGCCTCGATCTGTCTGTTGTCAATTGAACAAGCTAATCCTGCCGTTATGCTTACCGGAGCAAAGCCTGTTCTAGAAATGGCTTATTAACAGAATACACAAAAGTCAAGAAATCAACAAAAGTATCTCATTCATTTGAGTGAAATCAAAAGATCTATCAGCAAGTTCAGGAAATTAATACTCCAGATATCATCTTATATCTTATTACAACTGGAAAACCCGGGGAAAAAAGGTGCCATTCCTTCCTTGAATTAACTGGAAATCACTTGCCTATTGAGTTCCTCACCTACAAAACACAGGAAGCCAAATTGATCTGGGCGCCTTACACTCAACAGTCAACACAACAGATGGGCCTAGGTTACTTATAATAATACAAGTCCATAATATGCGGGTTGCCCGCGGCCCGCACGGGCAAAGCCCGAAAAGCCCGCATCCTAACGGGTGTTGAATATGTCAGCCCAACCCGCCCCTAATAGGTGGCGGGGCGGGCATGCCCGCGGGCTTTTGCCCTATTTGACAGCTCTAACAAGGCTATCTATGGTCTCAAACAGACTCCCCGAGCATGGTACAATGAGCTAAGACAATTTCTGCTTGCCTCCGGGTTCAAAAACTATATGACCGACACATCACTGTTTATACTTAATGAATGGGACACCACCATATATTTCCTCGTTTATGTGGATGACATCATCATCACTGGAACCAGCCCGCTGCCATTCAGACCTTCATCTTTCTACTCGCTCAAGGACCTTGGTGACCTTCACTATTTCCTTGGGGTTAAAGTTGTTCAACTCCTGCTCTCCCAGCAAGGTTACATTGTCGATCTGCTCGCGTGTACGGGCAAGACATATGCTCGCTCTATGGCTACTCCACTCGCTACCTCGCCTACTTTGACTCTTCAGTCGGGCACGGCTCTTACCGGCCCTACAGAGTTTCGGGCTTTGCTCATGAGCCTTCAGTATCTGTCCCTCACTCGCCCAGATGTCACCTATACCGTCAACAAACTCTCTTAGTTCATGCATAGACCGACCACCAAGCACTAGAATGCGGCCAAGCATACGTGTTCTACGCTATCTGTGCGAGTTTATTGATAATCCCTTCACTCTTCATGCGTTCACCGATGCTGGTTGGGACTGGGCGGGCAACAAAGATGATTACACTTCAACCAGTGCCTACATTGTTTATCTTGGAAGCAACCCAATCCCTTGGAGCTCCAAGAAACAACGCACTGTTGCTCGCTCCTCAACTGAATCTGAATACCGAGTTGTGGCCGCCACTGCTGTCGAGGTTCACTCGATAGTGTCTATCCTCGGTGAGCTGGACATCACCTCCTCCACTCAACCTGTCATCTATTGTGACAATGTGAGTGCCACCAGCTGTGATCCAACCCGGTCTTCCATACTCGCATGAAGCATGTGACACTGGATTTTCACTTCATTTGGCAACAGGTTCAAGACGGGCTCTTACGAGTCTCACATGTCTCCTCGGCTGATCAGTTGGCCGATGCGCTTACCAAGCCTTTTGCTCGTCAACGCTTCCAGCAATTACTTCACAAGATCGATCTCTTCTCACGAGCGTCCATCTTGCGGTCTCTTCCACTTAGTTTATTTGTAATGAATGCATAGTGGTAGTTTCCTATTTTAATTATTTCCTTATGTAATCATTATTCAATTGTAACCATATTTACTTGTAAACCATTTAAATAGGTGAGTCAATCAATGAAAGGCTTATGTCGTTATTCATATCAATTGTGAATTTCTTCAGAAAACACTTATTTGAATAGATAATTCATTTTCTAGTTTGCACTTTTCAGTTTATTATGATTATTATTTTTGTAATGATTGAATCAAAAATTAAGAGAAAGAGAAAAAAAATATGAATTTTGAATTGTGAGCTAAACAAGTAAGAAAGTGAATTTTATGAAGAAGAATAAATATGTGAACCACAAAATGAACCATGTAAGCGAACCAAGCTATAGAAAATAAAACACTAACAATCGAGTTTTTTTACCAAAATATTGTAGTTTTAATAATAAATTCTCAATCTATAGTATTTTTTAATCTAATTTCCAAACTGTGGTATTTTCTAAATTACTAAGGGTTTTTAGGTATTTGGTTTTTTGACAACATCTTTGATATTGATGATATCCTTTTTTTCTTTTCTTTTTTTCTATTATTGATATAATACCCAAAAACTCTACCCACTCTACAAAGAAGAATTTTTATCAATCAACTATGTCTTTTACATCACAAGATCTTCTTTCATTGATGCATTCAGGCCCGATGGGCAGAGTGATTATAAACTTCCTAGTGGGGTTCCCTTCGAAGCAGCTCACAAATCTCAACCAGACAATAGAACAAGCATTGGAATAAAGAGCGAACCTTCATCAGAAAAGTTTATTCAAAATTGTAGCAAAATAGTTGATGATATAGGAATATAATGAATCAACCAATACTCGTAAAACCAATAAATTACTACGGAATTACTACCATTGTATTCAAGTTAATCGAAGGGACATACTACCTAACCTTCTAATTAAAAAAACAACATGAATATGAAACCAAATTCTACAAAAACGAAGTAGATCAACTTCTGTATATTTCGTGGATTCCTGGATGGATATCTTCGTTTGTTGTGGCCTGATTGTTTACAAATTCCATAATGCAAAGTTCCATGACGACGATCCTTATCCTTATCCTTATCCATCTCATTGTGAATGCGAGCTGAACAAGGTCACCCAGCTTTCTTTCCGTTTTAGATCTTTGTTTGGGACCAAGTTGGTTAAGTGTTCCCACCCGTGAGGCACCCCACCCTAATAATCTGTATGACCAAGTGGTTCAAAGTCAAGTTTCCAACTCTCAATATAATTTTTAATTGAGTACCATTCACATATTTTAAGTTCTGGATTTCTCCCCAGTTTGATCAAAACAGCTAATGCATGAGAACATGGGAAACCCTTTTGGGACCACTTGCCACATTGACAATATTTTTCAATCAACAAGACACCGTAGGTATTATTTCCTTAGTATCTCGTGGTCGTGGCGCTATAGTCACCTCCTACAACCTTGATTCTCTATTGAACCCCTTCATCTGATGAGTCCCAACGTGAGTTTTGTAACGGGACAATGTTGCTAGAACACTAGGACTAAAGTTCACACCTTCAGCCATATATTTCAAGCCTATCTCCCGTCGTTGTTTAAAATACTTCACCAATCTATAAAACGTCAATTGAACAGTAGCTGTTATAGGCAAGTTTCTTGCTCCCATCATCACACCATTAAAAACTTCTGATATGTTTGTCGTCATTATTCCATAATGTCGACCATTATCATGGCTTAATGTCCATTTTTCAACTTCGATTTTCTCCAAATACTTATGTGCTTATGGATTGAGCTCTTTTATCTTTGACATTACTATATCAAACTTGCGCTTTTGAGCTGTATTACCAGTAATCCAAACAAGGTTTTTGATGTGGCAAAAATATCAGTCATACCGGGGGTGCCGAAAGTCATCGATGTACGTGAATCGTTCGTTGACTGAACTGGTAATGAATTCGTCGTCTTAGTGATGAAAGCGTCGCTTGGGTCGGATATCTGGCTGTATGTACGTATCTGCAAAATGAGCACGTGGGGGATGTCCCCCAAAACCCTCCGGCGTGAGAATCAGTACAATGTAAAAATATAGGAGGGCGCGTAGCCCCCGTGTGTGAAGTGAGAACTGTAGAGGAGAGAGCGTCTGCCCTACTATGAGATAGTAGGGTTTATTTATACCTGAGAGGTTAGGGTTTACTTGTCATGCATGGGCCAGGCCCATGGTATTCAGTAATCCTGTAATGAATAGTGGGCTAGTGTAGTGTTAAGCCCCCTCGCCCAAGCGAGGCCCAAAAGCCTTTGAAGGCAGATTAAATATAGGCACTTCAGTAACCCCCTGGTCCTTATTCCTTGGGATTTATCTCAAGGGTAAGGAGTATAATTTCCTGTCAAGCACGACATCTACTCAACCGCGAGATACTCGAGCGGAAGGATAAAATAAAGCTCAGCCGCAAGTAAACTTGAGCGAGGAGCGTAAGCGCAGGTAGGCGCGGTGTACTACTTGACCGCGAGTAACACTCAAGCGAGAGGACGATGTAAAGCTCAGCCGCGAGATGCCCGAACGGGGAGCGTAAGCACAGGTAGGCGCGGCGTACTATTTAACCGCGAGTAACACTCGAGCGGGAGGACAATCTCAAGCTCAACCATGGGATGCCCAAATGGGGAGCGTAAGTGCATGTATGCACAGTGTACTACTCAACCGCGAGTAACACTCAATCGGGAGGATAAAATAAAGCTCAACCGTGGGATGCCCGAATGGGGAGCGTAAGCGCAGATATGCGCGGTGTACTACTCAACCGCGAGTAACACTAGAGCGGAAGGACAATGTAAAGCTCAACTGTGGGATGCCCGAACGGGGAGCATAAGCGCAGGTAGGCGCGGCGTACTACTCAACCGCGAGTAACAATCGAGCGGGAGGACAATGTAAAGCTCAACCGTTGGATGCCCAAACGGGGAGCGTGAGCGCAGGTAGGCGCAGTGTACTACTCAATCGTGAGTAACACTCGAGCGGGAGGACAATATAAAGCTCAACCGTGGGATGCCCAAACAGGGAGCGTAAGCGCAAGTAGGCGCGGTGTACTACTCAACCGCGAGTAACACTTGAGCGGGAGGATAATATAAAGCTCAACCGTGGGCTGCCCAAATGGGGAACGTGAGCGCAGGTAGGCGCAGTGTACTACTCAACCGCGAGTAACACTCGAGCGGGAGGACAATATAAAGCTCAGCTGTGAGTAGACTCGAGCGGGGGGAGGGAGGGTAAATGTACCTCAACATAGTGAGGGTCTTCAAGAATCCGAGCAGCCTCACTGTGGTGAGAGTCCTCTAGAAATCCATATGCTTAATCGAGAAGCTCAACCGTGGGATGCCCAAACGGGGAGCGCAAGCGTATAAAGGAAATCCAGAGACCTCACTGTGGTGAGGGTCTTCGAGAAATCCAGCAGCCTCAACATGGTGAGGGCTTCAAAAGTCCGAGCAGCCTCACCGTGGTGAGAGTCCTTTAGAAATCTATATGCTCAATCGAGAAGCTCAACCGTAGGATGCCTAAACGGGGAGCGCATGTACATAAAGGAAATCCAGAGACCTCACTGTGGTGAGGGTCTTCGAAAAATCCAGCAGCCTCAAAATGGTGAGGGTCTTCAAAAGTCCAAGCAGCCTCACCGTGGTGAGAGTTCTCTAGAAATGCATATGCTCAATCGAGAAGCTCAACCATGGGATGCCCAAACGGGGAGCGTAAGCGCATAAAGGAAATCCATAAGCCTCACCGCGGTATGGGTCTTCAACAATCCGAGCAGCCTCACTGTGGTGAGGGTCTTCAGAGTGATAATAAGAAACTCGGGCTCTAGCGCGAGTGTAATCTAAAACTCGAGATGTGGCACGAGTGTAATATGAAACTCAGGCTGTGGTACAAGCATAGGATGCGCAATGCATGTATCAAACATGAAGCTCATGTTATGGCATGAGCAAGACGGCGCACGCACTTGAGCAATAATGATTCGAGACTCTGGCCGCGGGCGCTGAAAGCATGACGCACGGGCACGAGAATAATAATCTGAAGCTCGGGTTGTGGAACGAGTGTGGCGTGCACGGGCATGAGTTAATCAGCTGCAAAGCTCGGGCATTTCGCTCGTGGCACTGCGAAGCGTGGCGCACCCGCACGGCACACAATAACATGACCGGGCTCCTGGCGTGGCGCGAACATGAGCAATGCTAATGCGTGTAACGGCAGAATAATAACACGAGGCTCATGGCCGTGGCGCGAGCTTGGCGCATACCCGCACGCAGACAAATAACATGAGGCTTGGGCCGCGCGCGAAAGCATGGCGGTACGGCACGAATAATAACATGAGGCTCGGGCCGTGGCGCTGAAAGTATGGCGTGCCCTGCACGAATACACCGCTTTCGGCCGCGGCGCGAGCATGGCGCGCACGGCACGAATAATAACATGAGGCTCGAGCCGCCAGTACGGCGTGCACGGCATGCATGAATAATAATCAAGCTCTGATCGCGGGCACGAGCGTGACATACATGGGCACGGGTAACAACATAAAGCTCGCCGCGGGCGCAAGCATGTGTGTACGAGCACGATAATGATAAATACGGTGTCGGCCGCTGGCTCGGCATGGCATGCACAGCACGAATAATG
>JABEVN020000371.1:0-33148 GCA_013146195.2 Codonopsis lanceolata | reverse complement strand
CGCAGGCCAAATTCAAGCGATCAAACCCCGGCGATTCAACAAACAAGTTTATATGATTCTAAACATGTTATGGACTTCTAAAATGATCACAGGAATGATTCTAAAACATATATACCAAGTAAAAGCATGCTCACAATCAACCAGAAAGAGTATAAAGACAAGCATAGAATGCACATGCAAGATTAACAAGGCGTCACAAAACATTTCAATGTAATTCATGTTCCTTATATAGTCCAATATTGAGGATATAACACATAACAATTTTCACACATATCACATAGGCATAATTTAGGGCATTCCCAAATAATAACACTTCCATCAACAAACATAATACATGTTTTAAGACCCTCAATTAAACATGATGAAAGAGTAATATAAACTTCCAAAGGCAAGAAATCAACCTAGACATGCTCTAGCAAGCTCTCATACTCTTAAAATTCAAATAGAAGGCATAGGAAGCAATTATGTGTCCTCATTGACCTCATACATCATAAACTTTGTTTCCTTAGGGTCAATGAGAACTAGAAGAAGAAGAGTAACTTACAAAGCTTGAGTGAAAACTCAAGAGAATCAAAATCTAAACGGTGAAGTCGTTCCTCTGGATCGCACCGTCAAGAATCCAGTTTGGCGGCAATCGAGCGGTTGAATCTTTGAGATCGGAGGAAGAAGATGAAGCTAGGGCTCAAAACTCAAGCCCCCAACTCACTCTCTCTCTAAAGTGTAAGAAGAAGATGAATAAATGAGAGATTTACTGAAAATTTGTCAAGGCTTGGGTATTTATACTTCCAAAATGAGAAGGGTACAAGAGGCATTTCTCAAGTGCAATTAGTAGAGATTAGGGAGTTAACAAACACTAATCCAACCTAGATTAACTTCCAATTAGTGTTAGGACATGATTAGGACTAAGTATGGGTGGTTAGGAAGGGTTTAGGGGGTTTAATGAGGGTAGGATAGGCATTTCACGTCAAAACTCAAAGCAAAAAGGGAAAATCCGTAATTGCACACATTTATGTTGAGGCGGGCGCTCAGCCTTTGAGCAAAGGCGCCTCAACCTCTGGTAGGCCGCCTTCATTTTGATTGTTTTGAATTTGCTCCCCATTTGGCGGGCGCCTCACAAGGTGCCAGCGGGCGCCTCGGCCGAACCTCCAAAACTTGGTCTAAACTTGTCCTAAATGATCCCAAACTTATGGGAAATCATTCTAAGGTCTAACCCAACTCAAAACAAGTCGGAAACGCACTCGAACAACACCCGGAACAAGATAGAACAAGGCTCAACTCACGCGACGAATGGTTAACGAATCAAACTCCAATCAAACACCAAGCGAACTAGGCTAACTTGGACATGAAAAAGACTTGTTTCAACATGGTTAAGACCTGAATACAAAGCCAAGAACTCAACGAACACTTCGTACGACGAAATAGAGGCAATACGAGCAACGAGGGGAATCGCTAAGGCCAAAATCAAAACGATCGAACCGGCGATTCAACAAACAAGCGTACGCGATTCTAAACATGTTAAGAACTTCAAGAATGATTTATGAATGATTCTAAAACATTTATAAACTAGGTAAACATGCTCACAATCAACAATAAAACATGAAGGCAAGCATACAATGCTCATGCAAGAATACGGGGCGTTACACTCTCCCCTCCTTTAGGAATTTAGTCCCTAAATTCTTACCAAGTTCGTCAAACAAACGTGGATGCTTCTCGCGCATCTCCGCTTCCATTTCCCAAGTCGCTTCTTCAATGTTGTGGTTTCTCCAAAGAACTTTAACTAAGGGAATTCTCTTGGTTCGTAGCACTTGCTCTTTGGTGTCCAAAATCTTCACGGGCTTTTCAACATAGGACATATCCGGCTCAAATGTTATCTCCTCATACTCAAGTACATGGGTCTCATCTTTCAAATACTTTCGCAACATGGAAACATGGAAGACATTATGAGTCTCCGAAAGTGAAGGTGGCAATGCAATTCGATACGCTAAGGACCCAACTCTCTCAAGAACCTCGAATGGGCCAATGTACCTCGGTGTAAGCTTCTTTCTTGCCTTTCGCCGAATCTCTTCATACCTCTCCTCGGTGTCACCTTCAAGAACACGTAGTCTCACTTGGAACTCAAGATCTCGTCTTCGATTGTCGCGTAGCTCTTTTGTCGACTTTGAGCTGCGTGCATAAGCGATCTCTAATCAACTTCACGCTCTCAACCGATTGTTGCACTAACTTCGGAACCCCAAAGTTTCGCCTCTCAACTTCATCCCAACAAATTGGTGATCTACACTTACGCCCATACAAAGCTTCATACCTAAGCGCCATCTTGATACTCGTGATGACCTGTTATTATACGCAAACTTCGGCTAAAGGTTAAATGAGAATCGGCTTCCCTTGAAATCCACGCGGCACAAGCTCGAAGCATGTCCTCCAAAATACGAATCAATCGCTCGGGCCGACCATCCGTTTGTGGATGAAAAGTCATCTTGAAGTCTAATTTGGTCCCCAAAGCTTCACAAGCGTCGCAACGCTGCCAAAATCTGGATGTAAACCTCGGATCTCTATCGGATACAATACTCACAGGTAAGCCATGAAGTCTCACAATCTCCTGAATATACAAAGCTGCCAACTGAGTCAATGAATAAGTGATCGCGATCGGAATAAAGTGTGCAGACTTAGTCAATCGGTCGACTATAACCCAAACTGCATTAAATCCTCTTCGCGTGCGCGGTAACCCTGTCACAAAATCCATAGTAACAAACTCCCATTTCCACTCAGGAATCTCAAGTGGTTGTAGAAGTCCCTTGGCCTCGATGCTCGGCCTTAACTGGCGACAAGTCAAACACTTTGACACATACTCCGCAATTTCCCTCTTCATGCCTTTCCACCAAAATTGTCTTTTCAAGTCTAAGTACATCTTCGTGCTCCCCGGGTGAATGGTATACTTCGTTTTATGAGCCTCATCAAGAACCAACCTCTTCAATTCATCATTAGAAGGAACACAAATTCGACCTCGAAATGTCAAAGTACCCTCACTATTAGTCACAAAATCAGGCGATACATTTTCAGCCAACCCATCCAAAATTTTCTTCAACTCCGGATCATTCCTTTGCGCTTCTCTAATTTTCCCAAACAACACTGGTGTAGCACGAACATTTGCGAAAATCACACCTCTATCATAAACACTAGGACCCCAATGTCGCAAATCCTCCAACATCTTCCATTCTCTAACCATCATACAAGACATGTGAACCTTCCTACTCAAGGCATCCGCTACCACATTTACCTTCCCCGGATGGTATAAAATAGTGCAATCATGATCTTTTAATTTCTCCATCCATCTTCTTTGCCTCATGTTCAACTCCTTTTGAGAAAATAAATACTTCAAACTTTTGTGGTCGGTGAAAATCTCAAATTTAGCCCCATACAAGTAATGTTTCCATTTATGCAATGCGAAAATAATCGCAGCCAACTCCAAATCGTGTGTCGGGTAATTCTGTTCATGAATAGACAACTTCCTCGACGCATAGGCGATCACTCTTCCATTTTGCATCAAAACGCAACCCAAACCTTCCTTAGAAACATCACTATAAATCACAAAATTATCTCCTCCACTAGGCAAAGCCAAAATAGGTGCCGACGTCAACCGCTTCTTAAGCTCTTCGAAACTAACTTCACATTTCTCGCTCCAAACAAATGGCACATTCTTTTGCGTCAATCTCGTCATAGGAGTCACGATCCGAGAAAATCCCTCAATAAATCTCCGGTAATAACCCGCTAGACCCAAGAAACTCCGAACCTGTGACGCCCCGCTCCTTCGTTATCTCGGTTTGCGTGCTATACTTGCACTTCTTCCTTTGTTGACTGTATGTTTGGTTTGCGAGAGGGTCTAGATATGTATGAGAGACCATATTAAGACCGAAACAACATTAAGAGACTCCATATAGTTGCTGACTTGTTAAAGTCACAAGTCGTGACTCGACGATAGTCGGAATGCGACGCGATTTAGGGTTTGCTTGCGTTTTGTGTCTGTGACCTCGGTTTGGGTCCTAGACCTCTTTTAGATGATTTATTAACATGTTTAGATGCATTAGACTTCAAGTTAGAGGTGTTCCTTAAGTCTATCGATGATTTGGAAGTTTTGGAGATAGCGTTCGTCTCTATCGTAGTTCGGGGAATCGAGTCGGCGTAATCGCCTCTCCTTTGGGATTCTTATTCCCTAGTTGTTATTCAACTTCCTAGAAGTATTTAAGCTTCTTCATTAGCCCTTAGACTTGCCTTAAAAGTCTCCTTTCATTGCTTCGTTCGATTTCGAGGTTCATTAAATCGTTCAGGTTGCGTTGTTGCACCTTCCGGTTTCGCTCCGAGTTGTTTCGGGAGTTGTTCGGGTGTGTTTTAGACTTGTTTTGAGTTGGGTTAGACCTTAGAATGGTTGCCCATAAGTTTGGGACCATTTAGAACATGTTTGGATCAAGTTTTAGAGGTTCAGGCCGGGCGGCCGAGGCGGCCGCATGGTGGCGCCCGCCTCAAAGTCTTCGAGAGCATCCTTGTGCGGGCGAGCCCGGGCGGCCGCATGGGAGGGAGTGAGGCGCCCGCCTCAACCTCAGTTCTTGTTACGGGATTTTGCCCTGTTTTGTGTTTGGACGAATTATACCTATTCTACCCTCATTAAACCCCCTCTAAACCCTTCCTAACCACCCATACTTAACCCTAATCATGTCCTAACATTAGTAGGAAGTTAATTTAAGTTAGATTAGTGATTGATTAGTCCTAATCTCTACTAATTGTACTTGGGAAAAGTCTATTGTGCCCTTGTTGTTGAGAAGTATAAATAGCCTAACCTCTTCCCAATTCAGCCAAATCTCTTCATTTCTTCCTCTCATTCATACATATTAGAGAGAGAGAGTCCAAGGGAGATTCAAGCCCTAGCTTCCTTCTCTCTTCGATCCAAGACGATCCACCCACCCGATTTCCTTCAAACTTCGGAATCTTGAAGCCCTCGACGAGTAGAACGACTTCACCGATCGGATTTGTGTTCTCTTGAGTTTTCACTCAAGCTAGGTAAGTTACTCCCTTTTGATTTTGGTTCATTGGCCCTAAGGAAAACAATCTATATGCTATTTGTGGGCAATGAACACTTGTTATGCTATGTTTGCCTAATTTTGGGGATTTTTGGAAGTATGAACTTGTTAGGAGTATTTGTAGATGACTTCTATGATTGTGATGTATATGTTTATCCTTCATCGTGTGATTCTAGGGTTGTGAGCATGCTAGAAATCATGTTTACATTTTATTTGGGTTTATTATGAAAGTATGCCTATGGTTGGGGCTTTGGATATGTGAACTCTCTATACTATGGTTATGATCACTTCAATGAAATTATATGATTTATGAAATGGGTTTTGATCTATGTTGGGATTAATTGTGGATTTTAGGCTTGAGAGTCAATCCCGAATTATTGGAGAAATTATTGTTAGTTGAAGTGGGGTTAATGTTGAGATTGATGAAGGGTGTAAATGATGAGACTTGGTGTTTAGACTCAACGGAGTCGAAACAAGTTCAAATATGTGATAATGAACTCGGGTTGGAATCCTACGACAATTGGATTTCGTTTGTCTATGATTATGATGCATTCTTGGGTTTTAGGGCTTGGGAATCAAACCGGATGATTTTGGGAAATTTGATATAACTCGAATGATGTACTAATTTTGGGGTTGTATGAAATGTGTATTTAATGAAGTGCGATATTAAGACTCAATGGAGTCATTTTAGGTTCAATAAGATGTTAGTGAGCCTTATGTTGAAATCCTACGATGTTCGGGTTTGGTTGGTTTTGATTGTGAGTACCCGAGCATCTCGAATTGTGTCCTATTTGTGACACCCATGACATAGAAGCTTATTGGGGATTTAATTAGAGCGTGCTCGTAGAGCGCGGAGCATTAGAGATCAACTTATGACCTCGTATTACTTTAAGGAATGATTATTTGAATGAGTTCTCTTTTAGGAATTGGGCCGCGTGCACATGAAAGCACTTGCGAGGTTATGCCTACGGCTTAGTTTTGATACCCGTGAGATTGACTTTGAAGAAGTCGAACATATATGACCGTTGGGACTTTAGTTGAAGTCCAGTGTACCTTTAAGTGAGGATAAATGCTAAGTATGGATTTATGATTGTTTTTAGACTAAATAATGGTCTTTGGTTTAATCCCGAGTAGAGGGCTATAGTAGACCTCGTATTGTGAATTCTTGAGCTTATATGCTACTTTCGATTTGTTAATGACTTGAGGATTATGAGTACCTCATTATGTGGTTCCTTAACTAAACATATAAGTTGGTTGAATTTGTTAAGTATGTGCAAATATATGTATGCGTTGTTAATTTGGTGTGTAGAACTTTATGTCCTACATGATTTGATATGTCGCTATGATCGGTCTTGGTTCTTGTTGAGCATGAGAGTAATTATCTACTTGTGCATTGCATTGAGTCCAGCTGGCATTATCTGGTTTGTTTATCTAAGTCAGGGTGGGACGATGCATCGCCTTCACGAATTATGGGATTCGTGCTCGCTATGGATCGCCGCTCACGGGACTTCACACACACCTTCACCTTTGTGGGCAGATGGGGAAGTAGCCCCTTTGCCGTATCGAGTTAAGTGCCGCATTGGCTTGCTATCTAGATCGAGAGAATTCTCGATCGAATTCACAAACATCGATGGCACGAAACGATCACAAACATTGGTATTGCAGAGCAACACAACGGAGCTATTTGGGTATCTTCTCTATCCCTTATGTGGCTTACTATGAGCACTTATATGAAAGATAACGTGATATGTGATTTATGAAGTTCATGATACTTGATGACTTAATACAGGTTTATTGTTGATATACGATTTAGATGCCATGAGTTTATATATGCTTGTGCATTATACCATGTCACGTCATGCTATGCCATACATTACATTTAGTAACTTCTTGGGTCATTATGACTCATTTCGTGTGTTTGTTTTCCTTAGTTTTTGCGATGATCCGTTGAGTGCAGCGTGCGGCTTGGGATAGTGATTCCTAGAAGGTGGTCTTAGGGCTTTAAGCTTGGGTTTATTATTATTAAGTTATTTTGTATTTGTGAGACACGATTGTAAAGTTATGTAGACTTTACTTGGGTAGATTATGTTAGTATTTTGTTATTGTATTATTTTGGTAGCCGACTTGTTTGGTCGATGTTGTATCTCTTATGAGTTGTTCCCTTTTATTATTCGAGCATGCTTTCAGCTCACTCGTCTAGTATTGTTGGTATTGTCATCTCCTAATTTAACGGCGTTAGTCGTGAGACTTGGGTTTAGTTGTTAGAATTTGTATATCTTGTTCCTTTAGTTGGTTTATTCCTCCGGCATGATAGCCGTTGAGTTGTTGTTTATCAGGTTGAGTTCTTGTTGCTTCGCCGGCCTTAGGTTGCCGATGGGTTGTTATGCGTGCGCAATGTTGCGTCACGCGAGTAAATAGATTAATAGAGATTTGTCGAGAGATAGTCTCTCGGCCTCATATTCCTTAGTTCTTAATTATAGGCTTGGGTCCCGCTTATGATTCGCTTCGCGATTTTAGTTTTTGGTTATTCGGTTTGCCGTTATGGCTTTGCATTCTGTTTAGAGTTGTGGGTTCAACTCTTGACTCACACTTCACTACGCTTAGCGGTGCTTGTCCGTCTTTTATCTTGTCTTGGCGGCACGACCTTGGGATTCCGCATTGGAGTCAGGTTAGAATCGTCATAACTCCGATAAGCGAACTAGGTCTCTTCCAATTCGTCACCGCTTCAACCTTAGAAGGATCAACGGCTACTCCGGCGCTAGAAATGATATTCCCCAAGAAAGATACTTCTTCAAGCCAAAAAGCACATTTACTAAACTTCGCATAAAGCTGTTTCTCCCGAAGAATAGACAAGACAATCCTCAAGTGTTTCTCATGCTCCTCCCGAGATTTCGAATACACTAAGATGTCGTCAATGAAGACTACCACAAAACAATCAAGATAACTATGAAAGACACGGTTCATTAAGTCCATAAACTTTGGCGCATTCGTCAACAAACGGCATCACCACGAATTCAAAGTGCCCATATCTAGTCTTGGCTGTCTTGAATGTCTTCCTCTCTAACCTTCAATTGGTAGTAACCCCATCGCAAATCAAGCTTAGAATAGACAATAGACCCTTGCAATTGGTCAAAAAGATCATCAATGTGGGGTAGTGGGTATTTATTCTTAATGGTCACCTTATTCAATTCGCGATAATCTATGCATAACCGCAAACTCCCATCTTTCTTCCTCACAAATAGGACCGGTGCGCCCCAAGGCGACACACTCGGTTTAATAAAACCAATCTCTAGGAGTTCTTGCAACTGAGTTTTCAACTCCCTAAGCTCCGCGGGCGCCATCCTATACGGTGCCTTAGAAATCGGTGAAGTCCCCGGAACAAGCTCAATACAAAATTCTAGTTCTCTATCGGGTGGCATAGCATGGTCGGTAGAAAACACATCGGGAAATTCGCATACTACCGGAACCTCTTCTAAATTCGGCGAAGACCTCTTCTTATCAACAACGCATGCAAGATAACCCGTACACCCTTGAGACAACAATTTCCTAGCCCTTAGTGCAGAAATAAAATGCAAGTCACTCGATGCATGATCACCCACAAAAGTAAACTTAGGCACACCCGGCATATAGAAAGTAACCCGCTTCTTATGGCAGTCAACTATAGCATGATAAGCACATAACCAGTCCATGCCAAGAATCACATCAAAATCACGTATAGGTAGAACTACCAAGTCCGCATGCAAAGTGTGGTCACCCACCAAAACATCACAAGATTTAAACACTTGGATGCGAGCATATATTCCCCGGCGGGGTAGACACTTCAAGCAAGTATGGCAAAGGTTGAGGCGGCACACATAAATTCTCAACAAAGTGCGAGAAGCAACATAAGAATCACGAAGACCACGGATCTATGAGAACTCGAGGCCTTATGATCGAATAGAGAAAGAAGTACCTCCTATCCTTGCCGTAGACCCACGAACCTCGCCGATCAAGCGCAAACACTGACCTTGCACCTTGGGTTTACCATCCCATCTCTCTTAGCCCAGTTGTTGCCGGCGCCACCCGATTGATTGGCCTTATATTTGGGACAATCTTTCTTCAATGTGAGTCCCGTCACCACAAATGAGTAACACTTCCCGGTCTTTCCCCAACACCTATCGGTGTGTGTCCCCTGGCGAGAATGAACAAATCATAGCCTCATTACGACCCTTGCTGCCCGAAAAGAAGAAGTATTGTTGCCACAACTTCACATTGTGGCCTACCTTGGCCTCCACCTCTCTATCTCTGTTTCCTTGGTATCCCCCATACGCTGCCGAATTATTTCCTTGATTAGTGTTACGAGAGTGCATGGGTGCATTACCCGAATTACTCTTGACCGGTGCTCCTCAATATCTTGCTCTACCTCATAAGCTCTATCAAGCACTCAGATAATCGGTGAGCTTAAGTGCTAGAATCCGCTTCCTAAATTCAGTCCTCAACCCTTTGACAAACTTATGTGTCCTTCGTGCTTCAGTAGGAATCAAATACGTGCAATAACGGCTCAACTCGGTGAATTTCGTGGAATACTCTGCCACAGTCATGTTACCTTGCTCAAGATTATAGAATTCTTTCTCCCTTTGGTTTCGAACCACATCCGGTACATATTCATTCTTAAATTCCCTTTGAAAATTAGCCCAAGTGATTGGAACTTGTTGCATCTCCCAACTTTCCTTCAGCACATTCCACCAATGTTCGGCGGCTCCCTTAAACTTAAATGTCGCTAGCAAGACTCTCTCTTCATCGGTACACCCCAACATAGATAGTACTTTGATCATCTCTTCCATCCACAACTCAGCCTCCCTCGGGTTCGGCTCCCCAAGAAATGCACTAGGCTTCAACTTAAGGAATCTCTCTAGGAGAGTGGTGTCAGTCCTCGGTCTCGGTGGTGGTACAACATCCTCTGGCGGTGGTGGTGCTCCCGGCTTGACCACTGGCACGCCCCTGCCCGGAAAAGCCATCAACCTACGGTGTAATTCTGCCATATCCGGACCCACCGGATTCTCTTGTGGCGGTACCTCAGCTTCAGGCTCGGCCGGACCTCTCCTAGGCCTACCTCTACCACGGCCACTGCCATCCCTAGGGTTAACCATCGAACCCCTACAAGAATTCACTCGACGTTAGAATCATCACACAAATAACCAACCCAACTAGGCCATGGAACCTATCACGGCCGACGGCTAACTATAGCTCGATACCAGCGTGACGGCCGACCCGGACCCCAATGCGAGATCCCGAAGTCGCCGTCCAAATAGACAAGTTAAACACAAGCATGCGCAAGTAGGATTTCACGAAATTCATGTGGCGCAACATTGCATACAAATAACAACTCGGCTACACTTGGCGGGAAAAAAACAACTTAAAATAAACAAGTCATCGGCGTTACGGTAGGAACCCAACAACTACTCCTACAATTAACACATGCTTATAAAACCTCAACGGCCACAACATGCCGGAGACAACAACAACAATAATACTTTAAACGAGCTTTAGCGGAAGAAACTGTGATGAACCATCAACATATAAACAGGCACGACATACAAGTCGGCATACAAAAGATATCTAGTATCGAGTCTACTACAACAAATAAACCCAAAGTCAAGTCTAGATGACTTGCTTCCCAACGTCCTTGCCAAACAAAAGACTAACTACTAAACCCAAAAGAACAACCTCTAGCTCGCAAGCAACCAAGCGTGAGAATGGCGAGTCTAGCGTGGGACGTCTCCTCGGCTTTGATCTAAGGAAAACAAAGCAAACAAATAGGGTAAGTCGAAAGACTTAGTAAGTTACTAAAATATGCATGTTCATGTTATAGCATGACATTTATCACAATTATGGCACATTATCATCATATGGCATTTAGCACATTGTTCACATAAGTGCGTAAAATAAATCATACAAGTAGGATATGATAGTCACGGCCGCTTCGTAGCTCCTGCAATACATTCTGTTACTGGTTCGTGCCATCGATGTTATGTGAATTCATCGACTCATACCGAGAACCTACTCGATTTCATTAGCAAGCCAATGCGGCACGTATTGTTACGGCAAAGGGGCTACTTCCCCACTGCGGCCCATAGTGAAGGTGTGTGTGAAGTCCCGGGTGCGGCGATCCATAGCGAGCACGAATCCCATAATTCGTGAAGGCGATGCATCGTCCCACCCTGACTTGATAAACAAACCAAATAATGCCAGCTGGACTCAATGTGATGCACAAGTAGATATTTACTTGACTTAAACCAATTAAGGACCGAATTCGACAAGAGCGAATTCATCCGACAAAGTAGGTTATGAATCTCTACCATAATCATGTGAAGGCAATTAATTGCTCAAAACCAATACTTCATAACAACTTGTTGTAAACAACTAAACCAAGCTCATATTCGAGTAAACCAAATCAAACGGTGTTCAAACTTCGTAGGGATTGAAACTAGAGTTCAACATGTTCAAATATTCCTTAGAGTCGACTCCGTTGAGTCTTTTCTCTAAATTCCCAATTTTGGGGAAATTGAAGCTATGTGCTTCATAACCCAACCTAAGTCACTTCTAAGTTCAACAAGGATGTAAATTCACCCAAAACATTTCAATGTGATTCATGTCCCTTAAATAGTCCAATATTAAGGATATAACACATAACAATTTTCACACATATCGCATAGGCATAATTCAGGGCATTCCCATAAAAACAACGCTTTCATCAACAAACATAATACACATTTCTAACATGTTCAAGACCTTAATTAGACATGATGAAAGAGTAATATAAACTTCTAAAGGCAAGAAATCATCCTACACATGCTCCTAGCAAGCTCATACTCTTAAACTTCAAATAGAAGGCATAGGAAGCAATTATGTGTCCTCATTGACCTCATACATCATAAACTTTGTTTCCTTAGGGTCAATGAGAACTAAGAAGAAGAAGAGTAACTTACAAAGCTTGAGTGAAAACTCAAGAGAATCAAAATCTAAACGGTGAAGTCGTTCCTCTCGTCGCACACGTCAAGAATCTGAAGTTTGGCGGCAATCGAACGGTGGGATCTTCGTAGATCGGAGGAAGAAGAAGAAGCTAGGGCTCAAAACTCAAGCCCCCAACTCACTCTCTCTCTAAAGTGTAAGAAGAAGATGAATAAATGAGAGATTTACTGAAAATTTGTCAAGGCTTGGGTATTTATACTTCCAAAATGAGAAGGGTATAAGAGGCATTTCTCAAGTGCAATTAGTAGAGATTAGGGAGTTAACAAACACTAATCCAACCTAGATTAACTTCCAATTAGTGTTAGGACATGATTAGGACTAAGTATGGGTGGTTAAGAAGGGTTTAGAGGGGGTTTAATGAGGGTAGGATAGGCATTCCACGTCAAAACTCAAAACAGGGGAAAATCCCGTAATTGCACACATTTATGTTGAGGCGGGCGCCTCAGCCTTTCCCAGGCGGGCGCCTCAACCTCTGAGGCTGCTTCCAGATTTTGATTGTTTTGAATTTGCTCCCTGCATTTGAGGCGGGCGCCTCACAAGGTGCCAGGCGGGCGCCTCGGCTTCTGAACCTCCAAAACTTGGTCTAAACTTGTCCTAAATGATCCCAAACTTATGGGTAATCATTCTAAGGTCTAACCCAACTCAAAACAAGTCGGAAACGCACCCGAACAACACCCGGAACAAGATAGAACAAGGCTCAACTCACGCGACGAATGGTTAACGAATCAAACTCCAATCAAACACCAAGCGAACTAGGCTAATTTGGACATGAAAAAGACTTGTTTCAACATGGTTAAGACCTGAATACAAAGCCAAGAACTCAACGAACACTTCGTACGACGAAATAGAGGCAATACGAGCAACGAGGGGAATCGCTAAGGCCAAAATCAAAACGATCGAACCGGCGATTCAACAAACAAGCGTACGCGATTCTAAACATGTTAAGAACTTCAAGAATGATTTATGAATGATTCTAAAACATTTATAAACTAGGTAAACATGCTCACAATCAACAATAAAACATGAAGGCAAGCATACAATGCACATGCAAGAATACGGGGCGTTACAATTATACTAATATTAATAATCAAATCAATTTTTTTTCTTAATATGTGTGTAGGATCTGATAGAATAATAATTTTGGAGGGACTGTGTAATTGATTTTTATTAAAAATAAAAAAAATCTCTTAATCATCTCCTAGTCCACAACTCTTTCCCATAGAGTTTTTCTCGTCAAACTCTCTCATTTTCCACAGCTAAATTCATTGCATCACGTGACAAATCATACACTCACCTCCTTCTTCTCTCTCTCTCTCTCTCTCTCTTGAAGTGGTAGAAAGAGTTTAATTTATGATTAAATAATTATTTGGTCCCTCCATTTACACATTTTTTTGTCATACCCATTTTTTTATTAGATGTGGCCCTTCTATTCAAGATTCTCTATGAGATACCCCCCTTCTAGGCGTTATCGTTAATATCACCGTCTAAAAAAATTAAAATGGCAAAACTACCCTTCACTATACGCACATGCACGAAACTGTGTCTTTGTTGATATACGTGATACCCGCCGACCGTCTCTATTCCAAAATATCTCATACCTAAATTCTCTCAAATCTTTTCAAATCGAAGTGAGTCAAAAAGAAACCCTTGAACATCGAAGTGATCCAGACATTGTAGAATCATAGTAATACAGTGATTGAAGTGAGATTATAAATCGTTGAAGAATCGAAGACAATAGGTACGTCATTGATGAATTGTTGGTTGCAAATGTTAGGGTGTTTAGAATTCTTTCCTTCTCACTAATTTCATATATGAAATTAGTGTTTTAAATGTTCTTTTGGTTCCCATTGAGAATTTGGGTTTTCAATTTTCTTCATATGCTTTTATGTTTCATACCCAGCTACTATATGCGAATATGGGTTTTGCACCTTGTACTGTGTATGAATGAATGAGATTTTATTTGTGTTTATTATATGAATGTTGTGAATGAAACTGATATTATTTTTAAGTTATGTCATTTTCTTACATGTTAATTTGTTTGCTTGTGCTTTAGAGGCATAAAGTTTGATGTTGCGAAAATATCAATCTTGGGTCGTCCGATTGATGTAGATGATATTTGGGCTTGATCTGCTTCCTTGAACTTGTTTAAGATCACAAAATCACCTTAGTGGAAGTGCAAGGCTTGGCCTTGCGAAACCACTCTAGCGTAAGAGTAAGTATCGTGTATTGTCAAGAGAGAAATTGAGAGAGGTTCGAGGCTTAAGAAAGAGTGTGCACCTTGTGTGTGTTTATGGAGAGATATTTATAGGTCCAAAATGACGTAGAAACCTTGTGGGATTCAGTTTCCATAGTTACCTAGCCAATTTAAGAGGAAATCCCTAAATTGTAGGCGTGATAGGCTGACCGCGTAAATCTAGGAGCAGATATGGTAAGTGTCCTGCTCGGATAAGGAAACCCTTGACCTGTCTTAGAGAACAAGTCTCCGAGTCCCCTGCTCGATGTTTTCCCGGGCGAGTAAGATTCTATTCGGCTATATGATGTAGTTCTGTTGAAGACAAATGTAAATCCCGGGCCTGGCCCCTGGTCGGGCAGGCATGGCTTATGCTCGATCAGGTTTTGACGGGGGCTATAATGCTCTGTGCTCGGTCCTCCCTAACTATGCCCGCTAGGTGGGTAGGTCTCATGCTAATTGAGCTCGTGACTGGCACGTGGTGGGTGCTCGTGACCAGGTTTGAGCCGAGTACATCAGTGGCCCCTAGCTCCTTGTCTGGCGAGTATTCATGCTCGGTGCAAGGAGCGTTTATGCTCGAGGATGTTGTTTTTGTATCGGGCTTCAACACTTGTGAATTTTTGGGAAGTTCACAACTTGAATGGAAGACAAACTGGCAGAAGGTGAGTTGTTATTATAAAAACTAGTTTTACACTCGTGCGTTAAACGCACGAATAAAAATATTTTTTAATTAAATAATATTCAAGCAAAACAAAGAAGCAAATCAAAATCAAAAGAATAAAATAAGTTGCAATGTATTAAATAATATATTTTTATGAAATTATTATTATTATTATATTTTTAAGTTATGAAAAATCAAAAGTTTGAGCAAAATATATGAGGTATTATTTATTTAGTAAATAAATATATCATAGATTAGAAAATAAGATAAAACATGAATAACTGTTAATCCACTTAATAATAAAAATTAAAAAATATAACAAACATAACAAAAATTCACTTTGAGTAAGCGAGAGAGACTTATTTAAACATTTTTCTTGTTCAAAATGGCAGTATCATTTGAACATTCTTCATGATTTGTTGAATCAATAATAAGCGAAATATTTGAATATGTAAAAGGTGGGTAGGTATATAAATTGTTTTTTCTTGTATTGTGTACTTGTGTAGTAGCTGGAAAAAATATGTAATATTTTAAATATATAAATAAATCTTTAATAAAATTTATTTTAAAGTAGTATAATATATCTTACCATTCGTGATATCCGATAAATGAATAACTAAAGTAGGATGCAACACATTTTGATTAGAACCTCCAATATTATACTATTGAGAAACAATATTTTCTACAACATAATTTATCTAAGATTATTAAATTAAAGAAACAAAAACCAAGAAATCATCCAGACATACTATTATTTTCATATGGACTAAATAATTCAAAAGACTTTAATACATCTCATTCAAAAGACTTCAACAAAATTATATGAGAACAATATTATTTTCTTATGACTATTTTCAAAATGAGAAATAAAAAAACTCTAAAAGGCATGCTATACATAAAATCCAACTCATTAAAACCTCACCTCCGTCACTAAGCCCCATGGAATATAAGTTGTATATTTTAATCTATTATATATAATCAATCCATCACCTCAACACCTAACCAAATTCAACACATGTCATCTAACAAATGCAACCATTCATATATAATCATTCATCTTACGTCTATTATTTCACTTCAAAATCTCATCTACCTGACCTTCAGTAATAAATCCTAACAATTTCTTTCCCTATATTATTCAAATCATTTCAATTTTTCATTGAGCTAAAAATTAAGCCTCTATCATTTTGTTTTACCATATATTCCGTTGTATAACTTTTAAAGCTTTTTTGAAAAAATACAGATTATCCTCACCCAATAATATCTCTATTTATTATTATTTTTTATTATATATATTAATATTATTTTAATATCTACAATTTGTAATTCATGGGGTGAAATTTAATTGTGGGTCGATCCCCAAATAAAACAATAACACTAA
This sequence comes from Codonopsis lanceolata, assembly GCA_013146195.2. Classification (NCBI taxonomy): domain Eukaryota; kingdom Viridiplantae; phylum Streptophyta; class Magnoliopsida; order Asterales; family Campanulaceae; genus Codonopsis; species Codonopsis lanceolata. Next base: position 16,796 of record JABEVN020000371.1, on the reverse strand, counting down.
AATTCATTCTCTCAACGACCTAATTCAAAATTATCCAACACAAAAAATAGACCTAAAATAATTAGATTAACCCAAAACAAATAAAATACAATATTAATTAATAAAAATTAATATTTTAACTAAAATTATGAGGGTATTACAATTACAATGAAAAGAAAAACAGAAAATTGTAGGCCACTTTGATGAATTTTCAACCGCTTTAGTCTCCGATTTTATTTTTTCAAACCGCTACTGCACAATATCAAATAATGCATCGTGATGCATGAAAATTCTTTTTAACGTTTGTTGAAATTCGACAAAGTATACACTAGCTTAAATATTTTTCAAATAAACATTATTATAAAAAAAAAAACCAGGTTGATATCAAGTTAGCTCAATAAACCTAATAAACAAAGAAAAAGGAAGGAAAGTATGAAACCAATTTTTTTTTTAAATGGGGTTGTTATTGTTCTTAGTTTGAAGTCTTAAAACTTAAAAAAACAAAAACAAAAAAAACAAAAAAAAAAAAAACCTCTAAGCTCTAAGCTACAAACAACGCTCGTGCAAAGCTCACCGACGCTTCGTTTCACACTTCACTGGCAACACATCATATCCTTCTCCCACACACTGCCGCCATGGTAAACTCTTATCCCTCAATCGCTATCTCACTTGATCCATCTATTTTGTTCTACAATATCTAGTACAATTATCAATGAAGAATCTTGTTTATATTACCCATCATGACAATTATCATGGGAGAATTTTGTTTATATTACTCCTCATGATCAGATAGTGATAATCAACGGTGTATATTTGAGATTGATAGTTGAATTTTTTTGGCAATCAAACTTCGAATCTGATTCAACATTCATAAAATTTTCAAATCTATTAATTTTTTTTACACTTTTGTAGATCTATGTGGGTATTTGTTCTTTAGTAGAAATATTGCATGATTTATGGGACTACTAAAACTTTGAATATGATTCAATAGTCATAATTTTTTTGGGTTTAAAATGTTTAAAGCTTATTTGGTGATTATTTTTTAAAACTTTACATATTAGTTGAAACATCAGCAAAATATGTTATGTTGAATATATATGTATGTCATGAAAAACAAAATGTCCAACATGATATTGTGAATTGTGCTAAGAATATCAGTAGTTTAAGTGTATTGAAAGTTTCTAAAAATGTGTAAATATATTCATATCAACTTATTTAAATATATTAAATATTTAGGCTCCGTTTGTTTCACGGAAAATCATTTCTAGAAAATGATTTCTGGAAAATGATTTCCAGAAAATCAAAAGATTTCATTTTCAGGTGTTTGGTAAATCTTTTGAAAATATGTCAGAAAACATTTACGGGTGTTTGGCAAACACACGAAAAATGTTACAGAAAACAATATATGAATAAATACAAAAATAAAAATAGAAAATAAGCAATGTTTAGGATGTCCCTAGACAATCAATAAGGATCATCTTTTTTTAATAAGGTAAGGTCCATCTTTTTAATCTCACAATTACAAATAATTTTTTGATAATTGATATAAAAAACGTTTTAAAATATAAAATAGACAATGTTTAAGATGTCCCTAGAAAATGTTACGAAAAACTATATATGAATAAATACAAAAAATTCTAATATTAATGCACATATTGAATATAAAATAGTGTTGAACTTTAACTAATTTTTCTTTAGTAACCCTCAATTTATCATTAGTGATGTCAAATCAATGTCTATCTTTTTTTCAATCTCACAATTACAAATAATTTTTTTTGATAATTGATATAAAAAATGTTTTAAAATATAAAATTGATAATAGTTAGGATGTCCCTAAATAATTTAGGTGACGCTAATTTTAGAACGCAATAAACATTTATTAAAATTATAATTTATAAATAGTATGCACAAACTTTATTTATATTTCTAAACAATTTATTTGTTGAGTGAAATATTGTGTGTGTAAGTAAATATGTGCAATTGTGAAAAGGCGGAGGGTGCCGAACATTTGGAAAATGACTTACGGAAAATGAATCAAGTAAGTCATTTTCGGAAAAAACCTTCATTTTCCGTTGACTCGAAAAACATTTTACGTTGACTGCATTTTCCTAATGTTACCAAACACCGAAAAATGAGGAAAAAGTTTTCCGGAAGTCATTTTCCGTGAAACAAACGGAGTCTTAGTATACAAACAAAAGAAAAAGTAACAAAACAAAGTGTTTCAGCTTCCAATACATGGCCGGATAATTCAGATTTGAGTTTCCGTTTATGGTAAGTAGTTTTAGGCAGAAAAAACATGGTTGTTATTATATATATAGATAATAGACGAAAAATGGAACCAAAATTTGGAATTAAAATTTTTAGGCTTTAGTATTAGAATCAGTTTTATAGAATTGAAGTATTTTGAATTGCAACCGATCAAATTCCAATTCAAAAAAATTTATAATTCAATAAATGTTCCTTTTTTAATTTGTCAAGAGTATTTATGTCCGTTTATCATTTGTTTTTGAATAAAATAATTATTTGGTCCATAAACTATCCACAAACTATGCGTTTGGTCCCGTGACTTTTTTTGAAATGTGTTTGGTCCTTAAACTCGGTTTTTGCTAAGAGATTCCCCCCTCATAGAGTTACCGTCAATTTTGCCGTCAATTTTTTTATGAAATTCCAAATTTGCCCTTAGTAATGTTAATTGTTTAAAATAAAAAAATAAAAAAAGAAAAAGGGAAAAGCAAGGAAAGGAGAATGACGGTGGCATTCATTCTTCACCTCCCATTTCCAGATCAGATCCGGCTCTCTTTCTTTATCTCCATGGTTCGGCGACCTCCGGCATCAACCCCCACTCTTCATAGTTTCTTCACTTTGGCCGACTTTCTCTCTCCACTCTCTGTAGCGCCGCCATCACCAACCCCCCATCTCTCCTCACTCAGATTCTGATAATGAAGCATACAGTCAGAGCTGTGAGAGATGAAGATCGAGAAGGAGGCCAGAGGGAGGAGATCAAGAGGCTTTTCGTTTTGGCTTCGGAGGAGGCAGACCCTTCACAACCAAAAATTCACAATCACGGCTTCACTATTATCGATTTGTCCGACTGTCTCTCTGTGTCCCAAGAGTCAAGCGGCCATTGTTGTGGTTTCTCCCTCTCAGTCTACCATCCAACCATCTTCGATCTCTCGCCCGATTTCTCTGTCCGCCATCGTGTATTTCTGCCGATCGATCTCGAACTTTCTCTCTCCCCGATATCCTCCGGCCAGTCCACCGTCCACCGCCATCAGTCCGCCATCATGTATTTCTAGAGTAATTTTTTTGGAAGATAAACGAAAACAAAAATCAAGGGTGACTTTGGCAATTTCATTCTACCCTAGCTACAGACTCCATCCTTTATATGAATCATCTTGTTCATAGCCCCAGTCACTTACGTTTTCTTCGCTTCTCCATTGCAGCCGCACCAAAAAAATCCATGATTTCAAGTTGTAAGGTACGATTATTCTCTCTTCAAACAAACTTGAATCTCTTAAATGGTATGTTATTGGGACATTTCAAGTCATAATTTGTTATCAATTGAATTTAGATCTGGATATTATGGCGCCCAGTCTCGATGATTCTTTGAATTTATTTGATCGAAGAGCAGTTTATGTTGAATTTAGATCTTGATATTGTTCAACCTTGGTTTCTCTGGATATTAGATAGACTGGGACCAAATTTAGGGTTTCATAAGATGCCCAAAGACGTAAGGGCAAATTTGGGATTTCTAAAAAAAATTAACGATAAAACTAACGGTAACCCCGTGAGGGATGAAACTCTTAACAAAAATCGAGTTTAAGGACCAAATACATTTCAAAAAAAATAGTGGGACCAAATGCATATTTTGTGGATAGTTCAGGGACCAAATAATTATTTAATCCTTTGTTTTTCTCTGTCTTCTTTTTTTTTTTACTTCTTCCGACTTAAATGAGGAGATATGCTTTATTGCACAAATTTAAAAAAAAATTGTGGAAAAGCTAAGAATTCCAAAAATTCTTCCATATCATTTTGTGGCCACAATTTTAACTTGCTTTAGTTGACTTGACATTGTTTTCATCCACAAACTCTTAATTCTGAGTTTTGGCAAGTGTAAATAGTTTTTATGTCTTAATTTCAAGGTTATATATCTTGTGGACACACATAGGCAAGAAAAAAATTTATGGAAAAACCTTTACCATTTTACGTTTGATTTGATTATCTTTTTAATTGATGAATGGATGCCCCCGGTAGTATCATAAGAATATTATACTAATCTATAATACAATACAAATTCTACAGCCACGATTAAAAGTTATCTTCATATGTGCAACACCGGTTACAAAACGGTTTACCAATTTACTGTTTTACGAAGTTTACAAGAAAGTTTACTGTTTTATGGTTTTATGATTTTTTTCACTTACTATGGTGACTTGTTCGGCATGTGTTGTCATTATTCCCCCTTTTTTTATTTTTTCATTTTCTAATAATTCCAGTAGAATTGAGTATCCTGTCTTTTACAATACAATCAAAAAAAAATTTAAACGGTGTATCGATCAAAATAGATAATATTTTGAAAACGGAGAGAGTATTAGTTGAGCACGGTGCCTTGCACCCTAAGCATAAGTCCACCCATGATTCTTCTTGCCGGATATAAGGATTTTAATTTTTAATGCCTTTAACTTTCTCGGTTTAATTTTTTTCTTTTTAATTATTATCGTAATTAACTTAATCAATTTAATTTTTGTCCGACCCGTTTTTTCCTGTCCGCAATTTCGTATACAAATTAATCAATTTAATTACCAAGATTCTACGGCTATTGAATAAAAAATTATTTTGCAACACCAATTTCCAAATAATGTCTCTCTATTTTTTTAAAAGAATTTTCATTATAGTTTTTTAAAAAATTACAATTTTCTCTCCTAAAATTTTATAAATAGGTTGGAAATATTCTTAATTATGTGCGGGCATTCATTTCAATGTAATATTGATATATATGAAATATAAAGAATGTCTCTCTATCACGCTTAATCTCACAATCTCAATCGTTTTTATCACATTTTTTTCCATCCCTATTTTAATTATTGAGATATTACGGTTTACAAGACGATTTACGATTATTATTTTACATTTGCGAAAATTAGTTACTCTTTTACTGAGATATTACGGTTTTACAATTTTAAAATTTTATGGTTGCGAAAATTTGTATTTTTTCTTTTTAATTGTTATCGTAATTAACTTAATCAATTTAATTTTTTTCCGACCCGTGATTTCGTATACAAATTTTTTTAAAAAAATAAAAAAATCGTAAGTTTTGTAATTTGAAATATTTGTTTTTTTCTTTTTAACTATTATCCGACCCGCAATTTCATATACAAATTATTAATTAATCCATCCGTTCCAGGCAAAGAGGCCCCGTTTGAAAGTCAATTTTAAAAAAAAAAATAATATTTTTAGTAATTCATTTCCACATTATCTGCTTCATTTATTGATAAATTCCTAAACTGGCGTCATACTATCGGCACGGATAAGAATACTAGTAAAATACATATAAAATCGTTATTTCTTTCTCTCGAGTTTCACGAGCATCGAGCAGAAGTACTATTAATTAATAATTAGTTGAATGATGAAAATCACAAAACATACCTCAAAAGCAATTGGTAGCTTCACTAGTTTTGATTCATATATAAACGTAGTACAACCAAAATTAAAATAAATGATTCCCTCTCATGAAATATGAATATAGCAATTGCACTTAATTTATGGGCACTTCAGTTTTCCTTCTTGTGTCTTCATGTCTCTGTAACAAGGACATTCATCTCTATTCCCGATAGTACCTGACGGAACGCATAGACATTTTTGACAGCAAGGAGTACATATATCCATGCATCGGCCATGGTAATGTGTGTTCGAGCACCGAACTCCACAAGCTTGGGGACATTGCGTTGCAGGTACAGATCCTTCGCCGCCACCCTAATTAAAATCAAGATTAATATAGACCGGTGTCAAACAAGCTTTCTTAGATAAGAAATGACATAAGAAATATCACATGATCAAAAACACGGCAAAGCTCCATTACTATGGTTTAATGCTACGTTTTGATGACTCGAAGTTTAGACTTATGTTTCAGTTAAAACAACCCTTTATCGGCAGCTGAACTACGCTACTTCGTGGGTTTTTTTCATGTCTTTCTCTTTGAGTTTGTAATGAGAGAGAGAGAGAGAGATTTATGTTCAATCTAAAACTTACCAATGCAACTTCCACAATGGTCATGGAGACAACAAGACAAAAGATGATAGAGAACTGAAGGCTCGCCATGTTTCTCTAATAAATTCAAACCAAATAGAAATAATTTCTTAAGTGGATTGCTAGTGCAAGGATGAATTTCTTTTACCTACTATCCCATTCTATTTATACATGAAGGTTTCATAGCCACTAAATTACTTACCTCATATACATCGACTTTATACTTTTCAATGGAAATAAGTTAAATTTAACTTTTAGATAAAATAAAGTGTATATTAAAAGAACAATGATATATCCACTACAATTTATGGTTATCCACTATATGTATTAATATTTATTTTAATCATATCTATATTAGGATAAAATCACGTTTTAACTATGTGAGTCTATTTCACTACAAATTTTACTTATCCACTAAAATTATTATTGGTTAATTCAATTATTTATTTTCATATTACAAGCACCTTTCAAGCAATGATGCTCGAACAAAAGATAAAGAAATATAACACAAAAAAAAAAGAAAACCCTCAAAATAAAGGACACCAAAATATGAAGTGGTTCATACTTTGAATAAGTGGTCACGTCCTATACCAAATTGTTACGCCTTTGGATTTTGAAATGTGCATAGTATTGATTACAATGATCACTAATATTGTACCGATTACAAAAATAATGTTGACCGAGTGTATGGTGAGAAAGATAATTTTTCCCACTAGTATGGTCCTATGGATTACAATGGATTACAATCAAGGGCTTCAAGGTTTTGTAATCAAGAGGATAAGAGAGTATTATTATAATTTAGCTATTAATCCTCACTTGTATACTATTAATCCTCACTTGTAAATGTTAATCCCAAATGTTGACTTTTTTTTAGTGAGTGTATTAATAATAGATAACTAATGTTATTAGGAGGATAATGGATGTAACTTCGTTTTTTCCCACTAGTATGGATTACAATGATCTCAAGTGTACTAATGTAACAAAAAAGAATGAACAATGTTATAAAAACGAAAATATTCTTTGATTAAGAATTCCAAGTTTATCTTCACTGTGGAAGCAAATCGGTCGAAAATAATAAGACCAAGTATTTGGACGAATAATAACAAGATAATAGAAAATATAACTGAATAAAGCAAAATGGAACAAAAGATTTACGTGGTTTAATCCACTCCAAGGCAAACAACAACTTCACTATGAACGATAAGGATATTATAATAAAGAGTTTTCAATGTACTCACTCTACCTAGACAAAGGTTACAAAGATTGACATTATCTCATAGAGTATCACACCTCACACAGCCCAAAATAGTTATGCACTATTGTGTTTAACACCGTCAAGACCTTAAGGCCTTCGATCACCAATTGTGCATGCCGTCCGTCTCTCACTGCTTGTGTCTTGCCCTCTCTCAGCTTGTCTCTAACTCAAATCTTAACACCTCTTTATATAAGCCCTAAGAAAACCCTAATCGAATACGGATTAAGACCCCTAATACATGTCAATAAAGAAATCATATTTAATTGTGTTCGCAAACACGAAAATGTTTTTGGAGGTTCCAGTTCCATTTCCAAGCCATGGAATTGGGGTATCCAAACATACCCTCAATATTATCAAGGCATCCAAATAAGTAATCTCGGTCGGTAAGCTCTTCATCTTACTAAACGAGAGATCTAGGTGATCCAAATATTTAAGGCAACCAATTTTTGGAGGCGGGTATCGCAGGAAGACAAAATAACCACCAAAACCATAATATTTTCAAGACCAGAGATATCAACTTCCAACATATGGAAGGAAGATTTACAATTAAGACCAAAACTTCTTCAAGACCTAATTTATTGAGGTTGGAATCTGCTCGATGACAATGGCAGCTGTCGGCCAAAAAAGAAAACGAATTGCCCCTCATCTCATTGTGAGGTTTGGACGGTTTGGAAATACATGATTTTGGGGATCGATAATCTCATTAGCAATGGGGAGAGAGAATCGAGAAAAGAGACATGGAGGTTCGTGGAATGGGATGTCGTCCACGATCTGTCGACACTGGAAAAGAAGGGGAACTTATTGAGTATGTTTGGATGTACTGGGTGATTTTGGAGAAAATTTAGTTTAGTGATTTTATTTTTTTTTTTTTGTTTGATTACTCATTTTGATTTATTTTGATTTTTAGTTGGGTTAGAATTAACTATTTTTGGGTTAGTAAGTAAGTAAAAAATAAGGACCCACTAATGTCACGTCAACTGCCACGTCATTTGGTACTCAACTTTGATTACTTTTAGAGTATCCCTTGCATTACTTGAGTAATATTTTCATGAGATTGATTGATTAACTTGATTAAGTTATATGGACTAGTATTCACATCCCCAATTATAATACATTCATCCGTCAAAAGTTAATTACAAGAATGTCATCCTAAGAAAAGACTAAATAGCCATTAGGGACATCTGCAATCGCATCTTGTTCGGCCAACTAGGGCAAAACACTTCAGCAATGTATAGAGATGATAATCGGGCTGGCTATGTCATTTTCGGGTCAGCCCTGACATGTCAAGACCCTAACAGGTCACATGTTAAACACCATTGATATTGCAAACCTCACCCCTAATCCCTGCCTAGTCTCGGGCTAAAAGGACCACTATCGGGCCTCGGCAAAATAAATTAAAGAAATAATTACGGGCCAATACCGTTTTAGAGATTTGTAACTCCTCTGTTACCTCTTTTTTTAAAAAAAACCACATAAGTCCATTTTTGTAAATTTCACCCTAAAATACCCCTCCGCTTTCTCTCGCCAACCTAACCCATTTCTTTCCTCTTATGACAAAGTATCAAAGGTTTTAGGTGAAAGTTGAAATATATCCCTCATTATATTCAACTTTGTTTTCTCCTTAAGTTCTAAATTTTATGTGTCTTCTTCACATTCTCATTACACTCTGTCATTGTACTTCCATTACCGGTCCTTAAACATTGTCGTCCATCCACAATTATTGTACTAGCGAAAACCCAAACCCATTTCTTTCCCTTTCCCTTCCATTGCAACCCCTCAACTACGAAGAAATATTTTGAGTTGATTTTCTGCCAGATAACGAGGCTTAAATCTAATTCTCTTTGGTTCAAGGATCCTCTTACTAAGTTCTACTTATTAGGGACTAGTGTCTACCCAGGATGATGAGACGATGACTTTTGATTTTTTCGGATTTTGCGAGTGATGCTAATCGATTTTTTTCATTTCATATGCTTCTTCCCCAGGCAGCAGGGACCTCGTTGTGGGCATCATTGCCTCGATGTGGGCATTATTGTAGGCATCGTTACCTCGATGTGGGCATCGTTGTAGGCTTTGTTGCTTCGATGTGGGCATCGTTGCCTCTATTGTTTTCCAAAAATACGATCCGAATAAGAACATGCTCGAATACTACTACTACATCATTGTTGGTCTATGAGCTCTCAACTTAATCTAGTACACTTTGTTTACCAGTAACTACGCCCAATCTGGAAAATTTATTCCTTATGACACCAAGGAGTTGATGGAAAGCCATGAAAATATGCCTGCAAGCAGAAACAAGGATAATGGGGAACATGAGTTAATTCATGACACCAAGGAGAAATGAAGCTACAATGATAAATAAAACAACAAAAGCATTGGTGCTTTAAGATTACATAGCATACGGGACAACGGAGGTTGCTTATGATCAATGAATCATATCAATGTTATAGCAAACAAACACTTAAATGGGTTCCTTTGATTGACCTGCACTTAAGGGAAGAAAGAGAAAAAAAGCCCATCACCATTGATCATATCTCAATTCACTGGTTCCCACTCACTGTTTTCTTTTGTACACCAATGCCCAAATTTGGGCAGCGGTTTTTTACATTGTGAAGCCCAAATGCATTACGATACCTAATTCTTTAATTGTGACGCCTAAATTTGGGCAATGGCTTTTGAGCGATGCCCAAAAATATTGAACGACGCCCAAAATTTTTGACCGACGCCCAAATTGGGACAGTGGCTTTGTGTGCGCGTCTTTCCTTCAGTAAGAGTATCTTCGTCATTGTTCCCCCAAAAGTGTACTTTAGCGTTTTAAAACAAATATATGAGATTTTTCCGGTTATATATATATATATATATATATATATATATATATATATATATATATATATATATATATATAATCAACACAATTTGAAGAAAAAAAATAATACAACAACATCATCTAAGATCATAGAATTCAAGTATTTAATAACAATTAATAACTAATTAAGTATTTATGTGATACTAGTGAAACACCCGTGCGTTGCACGGTTTGCACACGAGTGTAAAATAATACACTCAAATGAAGTTGAATAATATACAATTAAAATCTTTAATATGGACAAAGTAAACAAAACTTAATAAACACTACAATTAATTAAAGAAATAAAATGACATAAATTTGAAAATTTATTTTAAATTTTGGAATACTTCTATATACAACGTTTGTCGTTGAGTAAGTGACATAGATTTATATAAATGCATTTTCCTTTTTCAATACGACATGGATTAAAATGTACAAAACAAAACAAAATAATACAGAATATAAAATTTAACAAAAAAAAAACTTTACATTGAGTAAGTGACCTAGATTTATCTAAATGCATTTTATTGTCCGGAAAGGGAGTGAGAAATAAACCATCTTAATCATTCGTTAAATCAACAATTGATGAAATACTTGTGGCTGTTGATGATAAAAATCCATAGAGATGATAATTTCGGGTATTCCTTACTAACGTAGTAGTTGTAACAAAATGTTGTGAATTGAAAATACAAACATATAAAAATAAATAAATGAAAATTACTTTCTAAATAGTCAAGTATCATATAGTTTGTTATATCCCATAAAGTAGGAATTTTTAATTTATATATAACACATCGAAGAGAATCTCTAGCATTAAAATGTTGAGAAAAACTTTTTCTGCAACACATAATTTTTGAATGACTATTCAATTAAAAAGTACAAACGAAATGAAGGATATCTACTTTGTAAAATGAATATAATTTATGCATGTAAACTTATCCATATATTAATATCAATATAAATAAAATATTTAAAAAATTTAATAATAACAAAATGATCAAATAATTGTAACGTAAAGTTTTTGAGTTAAATGTATATAAATAAAAAATAAAAAAATTTAAATTCTTAGTAAGAGAAATGTATAAAAATTAAAATACAAATAATAAAAGTGAAATTAATTATAGAGAATTACATTGAAAGAAAACAATCGTTAAAGAAATGGATAAGCCCTGAATTACAAACAAACAAAAAAGCAAAGGAAAATATACTAAGCCAATTTGACAGTAGATTTCATTCAATCTCAAAGAAACCCTAAGCCATAAAGCTCCCTAGCAGCACTATCTATCTCTCCCTCCATCTCATACATGAAGAAAAAAATAATTAGTTAGTAGGTTCTTTAACATATTAATATACACACATAACATGCTCACTTACATGTTATATTTTTTTGTTTTTGCAAGAGTTAAAAATATTACATGTTAGGTTATTAGTCTTGTCTCCATATTTTTTGCACAAAAAAATGCTTTAAACATGTTTAGTCTTTCGAACACTTTAAGTCGGTGGAGGCAATTCAAATGCATACAATGAAATTTAACTATACTACTACAAAGAGAATTGCCTAGGTATTGTTTCACAATGAAATTTCAAATATCCTTAAGACATTCAAAAATAAAAAATATATATATATTTTTTAAAAAAATAAAAGAAATTAATAGTAATGATTAATTATTGGACTAGCAGGCTAGGCCTACAACCCCTTGGGCTAGATCGAATGGGCCATGACGCTGTCGAGCCCTAGACTTAAAAACAGTCCAAATATCTCCAACCCTAAAATAGGCCCGCAACTCAATTAACATTTCTAGTAATGTTCCTCGTATTATGGACGAACATTTCACTGATGACATAGCCAAATTTAATGTGAGCTCAAACCTATGCTTGATGATATAGCCAAACGGATGGAAGGTTCTTCTAAGTTTCCAAAGAGAGAATGAACGTTGCTATGTGGACATTAAAGACTCAGAGTTGCACGTTTTTTCTTCCTTCTACATTAGTTGAGGGCAAGGGGTAAGAATGTAAGAGATAATTGGGAGAGAAGAATTTGATGGGTCTGTGTATTTTTTTATTTTTATTTTTGGTTTTCTAAAGGTGTTTTTAGGCTTGAAAGCCCAAGACTAATCCCTCGACCGGATAGGGACAACTAAATGACAGTAGAAGCTCTGAAAAAAAAGTATTTAAACACAGTTGCATTCTCATTTGTGTGTAAAAAGATAAAAACAATGATAACAAGGAGGTGTGTTTTGTATTTAGTTGAGTTTAAAATCAAATTGGGGTGTGTATTACGTTAGTGGGTGTATGAACTAGTTTTGGGGAGTGAATAGCGTTGCCCATAAATTATAATGAATGTGGTGGATGAGCAAATATGGTAGAAATATATTCTCCCGAATTTTAAAAAGTGGTGTGTGAGTGCCCCGGGAAGGTTCCCCGGGATCCCGCACTCCCTTTTTAGGAACACGAGGCTCGGGGAAGACATCCCTCTTTTCATTCCGTCTTCCCTTGTTTAGGGGAAAATGAAATTAAAAGTGCAAAAAGAGTGTTATCGAAAGCGCGTTGAATACGCCTCGGTCACTGAGTGTGCTTTAGCCCACTATGAGTGCTTTGGATTTTTCGGTATCTCATCCTCCCTTATTTAGGGGAAAACCAGATGCAGAAAATGCAACGCCCTTTTCATTCCATCTTCCCTTGTTTAGGAGAAAACAAAATTAAAAGTGCAAAAAGGATGTTGCAAGGGTGCGTGGGAATACGTCCGGCCTCACTATGGACTTGGGTTCATTTTGTATCACTATGAGTGCTTTGGATTTTTCCGTATCTCATCATCCCTTATTTAGGGGAAAACCAGATGCAGAAAATGCAACGCCCTTTTCATTTCATATTCTCTTGTTTAAGGAAAAATGAAATTAAAAGTGCAAAAAGGATGTTGCAAAGAGCGCGTTGGAATACGTTCTGCCTCACTGTGATCCAAAATGTTGTAACAAAATCACCATCTTTATTTTAAGAAGAAATAAAGAAAAACCAAAAATAACTAGATTTTGTAAAAAGGATTCGGAGACTAAGTTACGAGTTGGGAAGGTGTTAGACACCCAACTCGCTCTTTCGGTCTCAAAACAAGTTTTTTTGTTAAAATATGCTTTTATTATATTTATTTAGCAGTTGAAATAAAACATTTAAATATACATATCCGTACATATATTATTACAAACCAGCAGCAGTTCCTTTAAGGAATTACAAATATTTGGCCATAATAATTGCTCTTTTTAGTGCTATTTTCTATAGAAATCCGTGCAGCATAACTGCTTATATTTATTACATTGGGCCGGCTGAAAATAACATTTTTTTAATAAAACTTCTTAAAGGCTTAACTTTTAGAGCGCGGGGTGTGCTCGCTCTGTCCTTTAGGGGGAGAGAGTCTTTTGCTGCTTTGCTGTTGCGGGGATTTAGGCAGAGTAACTGCTTCCGAAAGTTGCTTTTAGGCCTCAGAAAATGGGCGAACAGCTAGCTGCTTTTCTTTGTTGTTTGCTTGTCGAGACGAAACAGCTGCTTGCTTCTAGCGGATTTATCCTCTGGATTCGGGCAGAGCAACTGCTCTTTTTGGGAATTTTAGACCGGTGGAATAGGGTGGAATCCTAATGGGGAGGCTAAGGTTCACTGTGGTGTGTGAACTATCTGCGTGAAGTCTGAAGTGAAATCACTGAGGCCGGGGCCTTCTATTTATAGGCCGAGATGGGGACTCTTCGTCATTAAGTTTTCTCTTCTTTGCTTCACCGACTTATACCACGCGTTGAGAGAGTTATGCCAAAAGCAAAGTGCTATAGTGCTGGGAGCACTATTGGGCGCCACCCCTAAGGGATCTGGGCGCCGCACCTGGTGTTGCTGTGGGTGGCGCCTGGGTCCTTTTTTAGGCCTCTTTTTGACATTTTCGCCCCTGCATTTTACTGTTTTGCATCTTGTTTTTCCTTTTGCATTTTTAAACCCTGTAACTTGACATTTGTTAAGTTTTAACAGGTCTTGATATTTCATGTCATGTTACATACCAGGGGTACGAAATTGGGGTGTCTACATGGTGCTAAACGTTGCCCCCATTAAAGAATCAAATTACTATATTGCCCTTCTTTATATATATAAAATTAAACACAAATCACTGTTAATTTTGTTTAGGTACGCCTACGTATGTTCATCAATACAGCCGGGTTTGTTTCATGCCTTTTGTTTTTGGCAAAGACTTGTGTAGGACGGTCTTACAAATCCTAAATCTGTAAGACGGAGCCCCATTAATTTAGAAATTCGCGGGTCATAATAAATAAATAGTATGTTACAAAAAATAACAAAAATAGATTAGCCGAGATGGTTTCTAGTGAAACACTTTAGGATTCAAAATCAAAACTAGCGTGTTGGCCTACGGTTTGAAACCCCTCAACGGTGTTTTTAAGTTTTATTGGTGAGATGTGCCATTTTGCTCCGGTGCCCCTGCACTTTCAAGGTTTGTCGCTGAAATTCTTATGTTTCACATGCCTTACGGTTTAATCCTTTGTGAGCTCGGTTAGTCATCCGTTAGCATCAATTGCCTTGGGATATTTGACGGACCCTAACAGACTTTAACGAAATGTTAAATGACACATTTAAAGCCAAACGTGACACATTGTCTAACCCTCATCGGTGTTTTTAAGTTTTATTGGCGAGATGTGTCATTTTGCTCCGGTGCCCCTGCACTTTCAAGGTTTGTCGTTGAAATTTTATGTTTCCCATGTCTTACAGTTTAATCCTTTGTCAGCTCGGTTAGCCATCCGTTAGCATCAATTGCTTGGGATACTTGACGGACCCTAATGGATTTTAACGAAATGCTAAATGACACATTTAAAGCCAAACATGACACATTGAAAAGACAAAAATGACACATTTTAAGATTGAAAGTGACACTATAAAGGGAAATTTATTATAATTCTCATTAAAAAAATTTAAGTTTTATTGGTGAGATGTGTCATTTTGCTCCGGTGCCCCTACACTTTCAAGGTTTGCCGCCGAAATTCTTATGTTTCCCACGCCTTACAATTTAATTCTTTGTCAGCTCGGTTAGCCATTCGTTACCATCAATTGTCTTGGGATATTTGACGGACCCTAATGGACTTTAACGAAATACTAAATGACACATTTAAAGCCAAACGTGACACATTTTCTAACCCTCAGCGGTGTTTTTGAGTTTTATTGGCGAGATGTGCCATTTTGCTCCGGTGCCCCTGCACTTTCAAGGTTTGTCGCTGAAATTTTTATGTTTCCCTCGTCTTACAGTTTAATCCTTTGTCAGCTCGGTTAGCCATCCGTTAGCATCAATTGCCTTGGGATACTTGACAGACCCTAATGGACTTTAACGAAATGCTAAATTACACATTTAAAGCCAAACGTGACACATTGAAAGGACAAAAGTGACACATTTTAAGGTTGAAAGTGACACTATAAAGGGAAATTTATTATAATTCTCATTAAAAAAATTAAGTTTTATTGGCGAGATGTGTCATTTTACTCCGGTACCCCTACACTTTCAAGGTTTGCCGACGAAATTCTTATGTTTCCCACGCCTTACAGTTCAATTCTTTGTCAGCTCGGTTAACCATCCGTTAGCATCAATTGCCTTGGGATATTTGACGGACCCCAATGGACTTTAACGAAATGCTAAATGACATATTTAAAGCCAAACGTGACACATTGAAAAAATAAAAGTGACACATTTTAAGGTTAAAAGTGACACTATAAAGGGAAATTAATTATAATTCTAATTAAAATACAAAGTGACACTCTTAATACTAAAGAGTGACACATTTAATACTAAAAAATGATACATTTAATACTAAAAAGTGTAACTTTAAAACTAACGTTGACTGCCAAAAGTGATACATTTAATACAAAAATGTGACAATTTCAATGCTAAAATGACAATTTCAATGCCAAAACTAACAACGATTTTTATTTATAAGGCAAAATGACACTTATACGGTCAAAAGTAACATATTTAATGCTAAAAAGTGACACTTTTAATGTTATAAAGTACTCCTTCCGCCCCTAAATTATTGTCCTGGTTGACTTGGCGCACAGATTAAGAAAAAACAATTGACTTGATTATTTATATTGGTTTAATGTGTAGTGTCCTTTAAAGCCCATGTGTATGTGGTCCATAATTAAAGTAAGGTGAAAAAGTAAGGGTAAAGTGGTAAAAGTGATGCTCTAAAAAAGTAAGTTTCAAAGTGGAAAATTATTTTGGGACAGACGAAAAAGGAAAGGAGGACGATAATTTAGGGACGGATGGAGTAACACTTTAATGTCAAACGTAATGATTTTTATTTATAAAAAAATAAGACATTTTTCAAAATCAAAGTAACACATTTATGACTAAAAGTGACACATTTAAGCTCAAAAAGTAACATTTTATTAGGAAAAAATTTATAATTTTCATTAAAAATGCGAAAGCCGACACTTCAATGCTGT
>JABEVN020000370.1:0-33172 GCA_013146195.2 Codonopsis lanceolata | reverse complement strand
GACTTTATATCTAAGGAAAGTCCAAATGTGAGATCTTAAAAGGAACACCAGAAGAAAGTGACTACTTTTTGTACTCTCAGTTAGACGCCATGGCGGTTAGACTAACGCTCGTATGGACGCTTGAGCATGACATGCCTACTTTCGTAGTTTTGGCCATAAAGATACACTTCATATCGTATGTGACTATAATGCGATTTAAGAAAGTGATTGAATGATCCCCGCTTCATCACTATGTGAGTTCTAGTGATCAAATCCAGTCACGATTATATCTCTATGTGACTTAGAACTATATCATGAACTTGGACGTTGATGATGCTACTTTGGCATGCGACCAATCCGCATGCATTACGCCAGTTCTACCTGAGAGTATTATTGGAAAGTAGTTAAACCAAGAGTGATTGATATGTCAAGGAAGATAGTATGATATGCATCTCTATTTTTGTGTTTCAATGCCATGGCGATCATATTGAACATACGGCTCAAAAGATTGATCTTGATACACAAACATAAATAGGTTTAATTTAAGCGCCGCCTGGTGGATCGAGGATGCTTAAATTGATGAATATATACCTGCCCTGGGTATGGATGAGTATTTTTTCTAACGAGGATGTTCTATTATGCGTCGGTCGATGGTGATTTGGTATAGCGCTCCACCCTTTATCTTTCGCATGTCGCACGCTTCACTTCCAAAGATGAAGAGACAAGCGGGTTTAATGAGTTTTGATGACGATGTGGTTAGAGAGGTGAGTCCGTGACGCGGCATGAAGGTGGGTGTGAGGTTCCCGGTGCTACGCTCCCGCGCGCCTCTTGGATAGGGGCTGCGACGCGATTGGACACCATCGGCCTGCTCCACCCTCCCTTTGTTTGGGAAGACGAAATCCAAAGCATGCAGAGGAGTGTCGTCATTTCTATGTTAAAGACGCTGAATGTGCCTCTGCTGTTCCTCGAGTGGATTTTGTATCCAAAATGGGAACTAAAAGTTTCTCATGTCGTTATCCCTTATTTCGGATAACAAGATATGAGAATGCATACCTTTCCATTCTCATTCTCCCTTTATCTTTCAGAGGAAAATAGAGAAGTGCAAGAAAAAGATATTGACGCCCCACTTACGGATTTATTAAAATGGCCTTATGGCCCAATCGATCGCTATGGAGCTATGTGTTTCCCGCATCAAGTTATCCCTTGTTTGGATACCATGATATGGGAATACATCACTCCCTCCATTCCCGTATCTCCCCTTTTTAGGGAGAACAGAAAGTGCAGCAGTGAATGTCATGAGGCCCCATCGGATCCGAAAGTTTTAGAGTCGCCACCTTTATTTTAAGCGCAAAAACAAAGGAAAACCGTAAAAGAAAACCGAGATTTTGGGAGCGGGTTCGCTAAGCGGGTTTAAGCTAAGGCACCCAACTAGGCAAGCAGATCCAACTCACCTTTCAGTTGGGAAGGTGTTGTCTCAAACTCGCCTCTTTCTCGGTCTGCATTGTTATATTAATTGGTCAAGTGATGCTCATCATGTTATATTATTTTGACAATAATAAGGTCTTATTTTATGAGGGAAAATGAAAACAAGGGAAAATTAAATTCGTACATATTCGCGGGTTGCATTATTTACGGACTCGCAGCCTGCCTCCTTCCAATAATTACAAACACATTTAAGAATATTTGGCCATTATAATGGCATAATATTTTCATTAATATTTTCTAATCCGGACAAAGACAACTGTTTATATTGGCTACATTGTACCGGTTTTAAAAATAACCGGACAAAGACAACAACTTTTTGAAAATAAACTTTTTGAAAATAATAAAATAAAAGACGTAAAATGTAAATGTAAATAAATAATAACAACGCTCTTAAATGGCTTTGAAATGGGTGCCTGCTTGCCCTCCGCCCCTTGGAGAGTCTTTTGTTGTTGTTGTTGTTGTTGTTGTGTTGTGCTTTTGTTGTTGTTGTTGTTGTTGTTGTGTTGTGTGTCTTTTGTTGTTGTTGTTGTTGTTGTTGTGTTGTGTGTTGTGTGTTGCGCTAATCTGGGCAGACCGCGGATGCGACCGCCATTTGTTGTTTTGTTGTTTGAATCTTGTATTTGTTGATTTTGTTGTTTAAATCGAACAACAGACAGGTGACGCTATGGTTTTACGGTGTTTTGTGTGTGTATTTATGTGTGTGTGTTTTTATGTATTTGTGTTGTGTGTGTGTGTGCGCAGGTATAAGGGGGAGGGGACGGCTGGATAGGGAGTATATATGTGAGTGTGTGTGAGTGAGTGAGGGAGTATTTTATTTGGGTGAGAGAGAGTGTGGGCCGGCTTGGGTGAGGAAAAAATGAGGGAGAGGGATTTGTGTGAGAGAGAGAGAGGGCGCTGGAATGAGTTTATGAGAGAGAGAGCAATTGTGGGTTATGAGAGAATGAGGGAGTGGGCCGCCTAAATGATGAGAGAGAGAGAGTTTGTGAGGGATTATCAGAGTGAGGGAAATGAGAAGAGTATATTATATATATATAGTGGGGGATTAATTAGTGGGTAAGGAAAGGGTGGGGAAACCGGCGGCTGAGGGGTTTTTTTTTTTCTTTTTTTTTTTGTTTCTTTTGTTTTTGTTTTTTTTTGTTTTCTTTCTTTTTCTTGTTTTGGTTTTTCTTTTTGATTTTTTTTTTTGTTTTGTTTTCTTTTTTGTTTTATTTTTCTTTTTCTTCATTTTTTCGTTTCTTTTGTTTTTCTTTTCTTTTGTTTTTTGTTTACTTTTTTTTTGATTTTCTTTCTTTTTTTTCTTTCTTTTTCATTTTTTTTGTTTTATTTGTCTTTTCGTATCTTTATTCCTGAAACATGTAAGAGAAAATTATTAGTACACTTTGCAATATTTAATTGACAATATAAAATAGGGGTACGAATTTGAGGTGTCTACAGAGCCCCTCAACGATGGAGTTTACGGGTAACACGAAGCTTATCGAGTAAACGAACATCGTTGAAAAGATAGACTCCCAAATTCGAGATAAGAAATATTAGGGAAGATGTATATCAGATATGTAAATATTTTTATGTTGCAATGGTCGGACCTATCGAGATAGGCTGCCTACGTATCCTTTAACAAAGTAAATCAGACCAGACGTAGTTCGGTCAAAACCTTAAACTACAACGGAAAAAGATTTTTGTGTTTTCGAAAAAGCCGTATTCTCCTGGTCCGAAACCGTTGTCAAATACGTATGAAGATTTGAATGTTTTACTTACCACCTTTCAACCTGGTCAATACCTTGTAGTTGAACGTGTTAAGAAGAATTTTCTAATTATTATGTCGGGCCTTGATCATTTGCCGCCTTGTTTCTAGACATAACCGAAAACTTTCAAATATCGTAAAATTGTGCTTGACTAAGATCCGTTGTCGAGCACCTTAATTGCTTTTCTTACCACAATTTCAACCGGTCAATACCTCGTCATTGAAATGTGTTAAGAAGAATTTTCTAGGTATGTACGGGCCTTGATCGCCGCCTTGTTTCCGACATACCGAAAATTTTCGAGATATCCGAGAAAATTGTACTTGACTAAAGATCCGTCGAGAACGGCGAATTGATCATTCTTCAAGTATTTTCGAAAATTGTGAAGTGGAAAATATTCTTTTCCTTCCTCTTTCTTTTTTTTTTTTTTTTGTTTTTCAAATATTCCTCTTTTTTTTGTGTTTTTTGAAATATTCCTCTTTTCTTTTTTTGTTTTTTTTTTTGTAATCAAAACTCATTTTGAAAAAGAGTTTTTTATTTGAAAATAAAACAATTTTTCCTAAAAAGGAAATTATTCTAAAGTCAAGGTAGAATATCAGACTGACTTACCTTTTTGCCGGTGGTCGCCGCAGATTCACCGATTCGACATTTGGCCACTCTTTCTTTGGGGAATTTTTTTTTTTTTTATGATTGTGATGGTCGGACCTACCGATGTATGCCCACGTAGTCGCCACGTATCCTTTTCATGAATCGGACCAAACGTAGTTCTACCGATGTCGAATTTTGCTCATTTTTTTTTTCTTTTCTTTTAATCTTTCTTTCTTTTTCTTTTTTTTTTTTTTTTGATCTGCTGGGGAAGTCATTTCCTTTGTCTTTCTTTGTTTTCGGCTTTAGCTGGAAAATTTTCTTGATGCTGCTGCATTTGTTCTTGTTGCTCCTTCTAACCTTGGCCAGAAGCTCCCTTTTTTTCTTACTGTAGCATCTTTTGGTATCAGCTGATGTCATCTTTTCTTTGCTGTTGTTTTCTTTTCGCTCCATTTTCTAGCTTCAGTCGAAAATTTCTTCTTCTGCCGCCGCATTTTTCTTGTTGCATGTACCTGAAATTTTTTTCTTCTTGTACATACATCTTCCCCTCTCCCGATTTTTTTATTTTCTGTTTTTTTTAGGAATGTAAAAGAATATATACAATTTTTTAATGAAATCAAATGTTTATTTACATGTAAAATTTGTTCATGTATATATATATATATATATATATATATATATTTAAAAAATGGCAAGTGTTTATTTACGTAAAGAATGATACTTTTTTTTTGTTTGTTTTGTTTGTTTTTGTTTTTGTTTTGTTTTTTTTTGTTGAAAACCTGTACAAATATTTACAATGCAGTCTAATTTTATATGATGCAAAATTTATAAACACATGCAGACTCAAGACACACGCACAAAGTAAAGCTATACCGGTATCTAAGGGTGATGGCACGTTGTATCTCAGAAATGAATTTTAAAAGGGTATACCTTCGGGCTCGAGCGGGCTTCTTTTTTTTTTTTTTTGTGGTATGCGGGGAGAGGAAAAGACAATCACCTCCTTGGACATATATTTGTTGCATGACTATATTTGGCATAAGGCTATTCTATCAACTCCTGCATTTTCCTTTGTAATCAGACAGGGCAGCCGTGAATGATCGGGATCCAAGTCGTCAGGCTGTTTCAGGACAATGGCAACGCAGATGATGAATAGGGCAAGGATACTTCTGGTGCTTCTCATTTTGATGAGAGGCGAAGCCGTGCCTTGCGAAAAAGTATATGGGACCGGCTGGGCGGACGCCACAGACATTGATGGACTGCTCCGGGGCTTAAGCTGCAAATGAAGGATAGTTTTTGGGGGAAACAAAGGGGGTACAGGCAATGATAGATATGTACATGCAATTAATGTATAACCTAAACTTCTTTAGCAATTATTCCTAAGTTGCACCTTAGGACCCGTAATATTATATTTTAGTCTTTTATTGTGAGCTTATGTCGTGGTTTTTCTTTTTCTTCTGTCAGTCGAGCCTCTTTGCCTGCTGAAGACGAGAGATAGGATGCCGAGGTTTCAAGGAGTGTCTTCCCTCTCCTTATTCTCCTGATATATATTTTTTATTTGTTTGGCTCTAACTTTTGCCTAGGACGCCCTTTCGGGTTTTCAACCTAGCGAGCCTTTATTTTTTTCTTATTATTTCATTTTTTTTTGTTTGCTCTAATTTTTGCCTAGGCCGCCCTTTCGGGTTTTCAGCCTAGCGAGCTCTTATTTCTTCTTTTTCATTTTTCATTTTTTTCCATTTTTTTTAATGCCCTAACTTTTACCTAGGCCGCCCTTTCGGTTTTCAAATTTAGCGGGTCGGAGAGGGAAGCACTTGTTGAATAGAATGGATCGGGCACCATACCTTTTGAGCTTGTTGAAATTGGAGGGCTGAACAAGGTCTTCTTTCCTGGCTTGTGGGGAGTATGGCATCTCCTGACCGGATCTTTTGACAATATACGACACATCGTGGAAGAGAGGGTAGCAGCCTTTGATAAGTAGCCCCCAGCATTTTTTAGTCCAGACGGCATGACATGATAGCAGTAGGTCTCCCAAGGGATGAGGTCTCTTCTTGGTCTCCTGCTGCTTTTGATTTGACTATAACCTAGCATGCTGTTGTTGGATTTGGGAATGGTCACTATTCTTGGACAGCCAGATCGGGTATTATTATTATTTTTTATTTCTTTTATTTATTTATTTATTTTTTTTACCCCTTTTTTTTTGTATTATTTTTTTTTACCCGAATGAAGTTGACGTTCGGCTGTTTCATGCTTTCTTTTTTTTTTTCTCAACTTGTGGTGACCATTCTGACTTGATGCGGCGGAGCTTTTATCTGATTGGCTGAGCATCCGGATATATGGGGATCCGGTGTTCAACCATGGCTGGGTCTACCCTCGACACATCTTTATAGGACCAGGTAAGCATGTCCACGAACTCTTCGATGAGATCCATGAGTGTTATCCTTGCAGGTAGTTGTCGATTCTGACTTGTTTGGATTTCATTGTCCAGCCCCCAGATTGATGGTGGATCAGTCTTCAGTTGCTGTTGATGATGTCTCTGGCTCTACTGACTTTACAAGCTCAAGCAGATAATTTTTATCTTTTTGGTCCATTTAAATGATTCATTATTATAATTATTTAATGCGTCTTTTAATGCAGGTGCAACTAAGAAATAAGCAAAGACATTTTAGATTATTATTAAAAGCACATCGTACATGGTTAATTACATTATTGAGGACCTGGAGTTTGAGATCCTCAATTGTAGGGAGCGGATTGGTAGATGACCAAATCCGTAAGGCTAGGGAAAGGAATAGGGGTAATATATCCAAAGTAGTCCACCGTGATCCGCAGCGCCAAAAGTGGGCCTATCGTAGTATACTAATTCTCGCAGAGGTTTATTGAAGTAGACCCAAAATCGCCAGGGGCTTTTTTTTTTTTTTTTTTTCAGAAGTGCCTTTATCCATCATACACAGGAAGCTGTTCCCCAAATTAGAAACTTCTTGGTTTAGAATTTTGAGCATCATGACTTTCAAATTTTTCGATGTCAGCCTCCATTTTGGCGGGCGGAAGAGTTGGGTTTTGGTATATCTTTGCCGGTAGGTTAGGGAATCTTTGGGTTAATTTTCGGTGGTGTCCGTAAGAGTTTTGGGCAGGATATGGATATTTGGTTGGATATGGATATTGGGCAGGATATGGATATTGGGCAGGATAGAGATATTGGGCTGGATATGAATTTTGGGATGGATATGGATTTTGGGCTGGATATAGATTTTGGGTAAGATATGGATTTTGGGCAGGATAGGGATATTGAGTTGGATAAGGATTTTGGGCTGGATATGGATATTGGGCAAGATAGGGTAAGGAGGGTATGATGAAAAAAGGGTTAAAATTTTGGTAATAATAGGTATTTTGTGGGTTGGTGTTTGGTGGGAAATTGGATATGGAGGGACATGGAAGGCGATGCTCCTTGGGGGTGAGCGGATTGTTCATTTTTTTGCGCCATAACGCTTGATACGTACTTTATGGGCGGATTACGCCCATGTCTCGTCTGTTTCAATTGGCGGTACTATCTCGCCTTTTCAAGTTCGGGCCGTGTTTTACAGGAAAATGGGTTATGGAGGTATCGAGGTGAAGGCTTTTGGGTTTGGAGTACGAGCGTGCCTTTATTAGTATGTTTTATTTTAATTGTTTGCCTACAATTGACCGGATAAGCACCGCTTTATTTTGGCGGTCTCGGGACTTCCTGGAGCAGTGGATTCTTTCTTGAGTATAGGACCAACGTATTCCACACGCCTTTCGACTCCCTGGGGCTGGGTGGTCCCCGGGCGAAGGGCCTATACTCTTTCGGGATCCACCATTCGAAATGGTCTAGGTCGAGCATTTGAGAATTATAAGTCAGCCCCTGATTGTTATTTATTGTCTATATTTTTTTTTGTGCGCACCTACTATGTATATTTTTTTTTTTGAACTTGCGCATTTTTTTTTTGACATATATATATATTTTTTGATTTTTTTTTTGACAGGGGCTGACCCACAATTCAAAGATGCAAAACGATCGGTCGATCGTGAAGTGTCTGAAAAACTATATGCATTCTAACGTTGGTTGGCTTATGCAGGGGTAGGTGGCCATGGTGTAGAGCGGTTCGAATATATCTACATGTGTGCACGTGTGTGCGGTATCACGGTATCTAAGCGATAAAGCCTTTATTTATTTTACAGAAACAGAAAAATAAAACAAATTTGGCCTGTCTTGCTGTTTGTGTGGATTTTCTCGGCTTTTTTAGTTTGAGCGCAAGCAAGCAAGCATATCACATTAAGAAATAGAAAGAAAAGTGGGGAAACTATCTATCCCTATTAATTACAAATTTTTGTCCTATGTCCCCAAAATAAAATAACATAATGAATGCAGAGATGTACAAATATACAGATTCTGAGAATAAAGTGAAAAAAAAAAATGAAGCGAAAGAAATAAATGAAAGAAAAAAATAGAGCCTAAGTAAAGCCCCTTTTGTTGTCTTTGCCCAGGAGATAAAAAGAAACATTACATATATATCATATATATATATTAGTGTTTGAAAGTTTTGGGCGGCAGTATTAGTATGCTCGGCGATACCACACTCTATTCAGAATGCTTTAAGGGTATCAATGGAGTTTCCAGCCAATATACTTAGACCGTCTTATATATATATATACATACATATATACATATATACATACATATATACATATATATATATATATATATATATATATATATATATATATATATATATATATATATATATATATATATATATATATATATATATATATATATATTTTTTTTTTTTTTTTTTTGAACTTTCGAAATTTTTTTTTTTGAATTTTCGAAATTTTTTTATATTTATATATTTTTTCGCTTTTTTCGATTTTTTTTTTACTACTCGAACATGCACATGGAATCGGAGCATCTAACGAGATCGCCGGATGGAGGATCATATCCACAAATATAGCCACGGCCGTAATGGGAACACTTTATTGAAATCGTAAATTAATATAACGAGCATATCTTGCGGAGAAACAAAGAAAAGCCAAAAAAGGTTTTATTTTATGAGTCTAGCCCTCCATCTTATTTAAAATAAAACAACTCCCAGCCAGAGTCGCCACCTTTGTGAGGTTCAGGTGTGCTCAGCCGCGCTGCGCCTTAGATAGGGGTGCTGCCAGACGTGCGCGACGGCTGGGACACCACCGCTCTCGTTCCACCCTCCCTTGTTTAGGGGAAGACGAAATCCAAAGTGCGAGAGGAGTGCTATCTATGTTAGCACGTTGGAATGTGCCTCGGTTGCCCTGAGTGGATTTTGTATCCAAAATGGGAACTAAAAGTTTCCTCATGTCAGGTTATCCCTTATTTCGGGGATAACAAGATATGGGAATGCATTACCTTTCCATTCTCATTCTCCCCTTTTATCTTTCGAGGAAAATAGAAGTGCAAGAAAAGATATTGCGACGCCCCCACTTATGAATTTATTAAAATGGCCTTATGGCCCAATCGGATCGCTATGGGAGCTATGAGTTTCCGCATCAAGTTATCCCTTGTTTAGGGGATACTGGGATATGAGAATACATCACCCCTCCATTCCCGTATCTCCCTTTTTAGGGAGAAAGAGAAGAGCAAAAGAAAGAGTGTTGCGAGGCCCCCACCTGGATCCGAAAGTTTTAGAGTCGCCACCTTTATTTTAAGGCAAAAACAAAGGAAAACCAGAAAATAAAACCAGAGATTTTAGAAAGCGGGTTCGGGGGCTAAGTTACGAGTTGGGAAGGTGCTAGGCACCCAACTCGCCCTTTCTGGCCTCAAAGCGTTTTTGGTCAAGTATGCTCATTGTTATATTAATCTAGCAAATAAATAAGGTCTTATTTTGACAAAGGAAAATTAAACAGATACATTCGTGGCTACATTATTTACGGACTCGCAGCCGTCTCCTTTCAATAATTACAAACACATTTAAGAATATTTGGCCATTATAATGGCTCTTTTACATAATATTTTCTAATCTAATCCCAAGGCTTAAGACAATCGGCCTAGGTTTTAAAAAATACAACTTTTTGAAAATAAATAAAATAAAAGACAGAAAATGTAAATGAATAAAAATAACAATGCTCTTAAAGGTTTTACCTTTTAGAGCGGTGGTGTGCTCGCTCTGTCCTCCTCGGGAGAGGGAGTCTTTTTTGTTGTTGTTGTTGTTGTTGTTATTGTGTTGTGTGTTGTGTGTTGTGTGTTGTGTGAATTTGGGCAGCGTGACTGCTTGTATTTGTTGCTTTTGTTGTTTGAAATCGAATAACGTAACGGCAGGATGTGTATTTTTGTGTATTTGTGTGTGTGTTTTTATGTATTTGTGTTGTGTGTGTGTGTGCGCGGGTATAAGGGGGAGGGGACGGCTGGATAAGGAGTATATATGTGAGTGTGTGTGAGTGAGTGAGGGAGTATTTTATTTGGGTGAGAGAGAGTGTGGGCCGGCTTGGGTGAGAGAGAGTGTGGGCCGGCTTGGGTGAGGAAAAAATGAGGGAGAGGGATTTGTGAGAGAGAGAGAGGGCGCTGGAATGAGTTTATGAGAGAGAGCAATTGTGGGTTATGAGAGAATGAGGGAGTGGGCCGCCTAAATGATGAGAGAGAGAGAGTTTGTGAGGGATTATCAGAGTGAGGGAAATGAGGAGAGTATATTATATATATATATATATAGTGGGGATTAATTAGTGGGTAAGGAAAGGGTGGGGAAACCGGCGGCTGAGGGGTTTTTTTTTTTCTTTTTGTTTTGTTTTTCTTTTTTTTTTGTTTCTTTTGTTTTTTTTTTGTTTTCTTTCTTTTTCTTGTTTTGGTTTTTCTTTTTGATTTCTTTTTTTGTTTTGTTTTGTTTTTTTTATTTTTCTTTTTCTTCATTTTTTCGTTTCTTTTGTTTTTCTTTTCTTTTGTTTTTTGTTTACTTTTCTTTTTGATTTTCTTTCTTTTTTTTCTTTCTTTTTTTTCTTTCTTTTTCATTTCTTTTTGTTTTATTTGTCTTTTCGTATCTTTATTCCTGAAACATGTAAGAGAAAATTATTAGTACACTTTGCAATATTTAATTGACAATATAAAATAAGGGTACGAATTTTGGGTGTCTACAGTGGGAGATGTTAGTAATTGGACTTATGACCCAATTATTTACTTCCACCCACATGTAATATATTTATATTATTATTGATTAATTATTTTCCTAATCCGAAGGGGTTTGAGATTGACCTAACTTAACCTACAAGAAATAGGGTTTCTTGGTAATAATATAAATAGGGCAACTAAAGGGGTAAAACCCTAACACCAAAAAACAGAAGAACACGTTCTTATTGTGGCTGCCCCCTCTCTCTCTCTCCTAATTCTATCTCACCAAATACTCCCTCTAACCTAACCATCAAGAGGCTTGGATTTGCGGTGTGAACCAGTATTGATATTCGTGCTACGTGATATCAATCCGACGAGAGAGACTTGCAGGATTCATCATCGTGACATACGAAGATCGTAGCTCAAGCAGAAAGTCTTCTGTTTCGCTCAAAGTTCAAGTTCGCACGAGGTAACTCATGATTACTGTTTTGATAACGAACTTGTGTGATATATGTATAGATATATCCTTCGTACCAAATACCTAAAATTGCAACCTTGATTAACAAAATTCTCCACACAACCAACAAAGCTAAAGCTTTTATTGAACTTCTAAATAACCAGGATCGAGCTTTATGCCAGATATAGATAATATAAAATTATCTAATTAATTAAAACTCTGATACGAATACCAATGTATTAGAATACATAATTCTTAACACCCAAAATGTCACACAACGAAATAACCAATAATCAATAACCAAAAGCACTCCAGCCAATTAATTAACAATAAACAAAATACTCAAGGAGGAGACTAATATTTTATTAAATAAATTCTAACCTTAACAATCACAATCCCTTGTGTGAACAAAACTCCATAGATCCTAAACTAATTAGAAAACACGATACTAATTGATCACTAAATAATAAATAATAAAAACTTCTAAATAACTAATAAGTCCAGTAGAATCGTGCTTGGTTTAATAACCCACATAAAATATAATAGTTGATGCTAGCTATCCAAAAGATTACGACTAATAAAGATTAAAAAAATATAAATAAATCTTCCATCAAAGTATGTGTGACAAGCACGTAATTAATTAAATAATGTCACTCTTTAAATTTTCACTCATTTCGCTACTAAAAGAATGAGTTGTTTGATTCCATAGTAGATTAAGAATATTTCCTTCATTTTAGGTAAAAAGTTTACTATTATTTTTTAGGATATTTCATTTAAATAGTTCATTTTCAAAAATTAAAATATCAAAATATCATTTTATTAGTAATGAGCTATTAAAAATATCATTTTTTAAAAAAAATTAACTTTTAAATAGAGACTTTTTACTTGAAACGAATGAAGTATATAATAAGATAAAATGATGAAATTTAGTTTAAAAAAAGAAACAGTAAAATTGAACAATTTTTTTTGAAATGGTTTAAAAAAGAAAGTTTTTTTTGGGAACGAGTAATATGTTATTGAGTTTAAATTTAGGGTTAATGACACTATTGGTCCCCTAACTATGAGTCGTTTTCAGTAATAGTCCCTTGAGATTTTTTAAATCAAAATTAGATCTTAAAAGTTTCAAATTTTCATAATGTCAGTCCTTTTGATGGATGTCGTTTGAGTAATTCCGTTAAATTGCTAATGTAAATTAAGTAAGAATTAAAATGAATTTTTCTCAAACCTAACTTATATTTCAATTTACTATTGACACCAAAAAGTTTGAAATGTGCCCAATTTTTATGAATTGAGCCCACAAATCCCTAAACCCCAAATTCTTTGCTACTACAATGAAGGGCACCTTTTTTCGGAACATACCAACTTTCCATGTTCAATTGACAAAACCAAATAACTCACAACCCAAATTCAATCCAACAACTCTCCCCATCATCAATTCACCTTCTCAATAGAATAAGAATAGGTTACATGAAATCCATTTGCAAATATGAAGAGAGATAAAGGAAAATTTATTGCACTCTGACATACAAATACAAATCAACACGTCCTCTGCATTTGACTTGATGTAGTAATTTTCAATCTCGTCGTCGATTCGGCGGCGATAGCGTTGCTGCTCAAATTAAATTAAGTGTGCTATTGGCGGCAACAAGGGAAATTGAATTGTAGTGCGCTATTGTAATATTCTAATCCCACATCGGGTAAATGTGAGACTTGTGTTTAATTTATAAGGTAGTCATGCGCTACTAATGAACATCAACATCATCCATGAACTTTTGAGTCGGCTTGTGGTGGGCTTGATGACCTAAGGTGTTGCGTGTTTAGTGGGCCAATGTGTGAGCTACACGCAGTGGACCGAACTCTTAGGTTTGGGTCTTGGCAGGTCTCGGCCGGAAATGTGGGAATCGGCCTGTGTGTGGGCTACACGTAGCGGACTGGATTCTTGGGCTCGGATCGTTACAAACTAGATTCTTGGGCTCGGGTCGTTACAACAAGACTCGGCTAGGTCATCGTGGGTTTTATTTCATCGCGAAACACAAATTGTAATGAAATTCACGCGACCAAGCTTCGTTGAAAAGTATCCCAATCTAGTTTTGAGTCGGCCAATGTGTGGACTACACGTAGCAGACTGAATTCTTGGGCTCGGGACATTACAACAAGACTCGGCTAGGTCATCGTGGGTTTTATTTCATCGCGAAACACAAATTGTAATGAAATTCACGCGACCAAGCTTCGTTGAAAAGTATCCAAATCAAGATTTGTTTGCGGGCAGGGGAAAATTTCGGCTGGTTCTTTGAAGGAATATATAATGGGTTTCCGGAAGTATTCGGATCTAAAATCAAAGCATCTTTCTCTCTCTTTCTCTCCACAACTTAATATTAATGGCGGTTGATTCTGACAAAGAAGTATAATTAATCACGTTCAAGCATTTTTGTTTATGATTTTTTGGAATTTAGGAGTTTTGTATACAAGTAATTTTGGGAATTTGATTTTTTAAAATATAAATAGTACTATGTAAAATTGAACTCTATTTTTGTTAATTGATTATAGTCAATCTTGACTTGAGGCATAAATAATTGATCAAAAGTGATAGCTTTTATTCGGCCTTTTTCCAAAAAACATTTGGGGAACAAGGCCTCTAGGTCTTTTTTTCAAACTCTAGGGCGTCAATAGTAAATTGAAATATAAGTTAGGTTTGAGAAGATTTCATTTTAGCCCTTACTTAATGCATGAGCAACTTAACGGAATTATTCAAATAACATCCATAAAAAAGATTGACGGCGTGAAAATTTGAAACTTTTAGAACCCAAATTTGACAAAAAATTCTTAAAGAACTATTACTGAGAATGATTCATAGTCGAGGGACCAATAGTGTCATTAACCATTATTTTAATTTTGTCTTACCACCCGTCAACGTTAGTCGAGTTTGTCCGTACGAGCACCCACGTGATAGGAGATGCGTGTCATTCTATGATTGCAAGGTTGTCTACGTTATCACTGCATGGAGTTCTTGTGTGACGTAAGAACGAACATATGTGTGCATTTTAAAAAGAGAGGTTGAAAACGGGTGAAATCCTGTCCATAGATTCCGGAGCAAGGAAAATTGGGACCCATGAAAAGCGGCCGCCGCTCATCCACTTCCGAGACTCGTTTGCACGTGGACCCCATTGTTGGTGGGAGGGATGTGAGGGCTTGAGCTGATTGGGCCTCGTTAGATAATAGAGCAGATCCGAAGGAGATGAGAGAGAAGAAGAAAGTTGATGAGTAAAAAGGTATTTTGGGCATTCTAAAAAAAATTAGATGACAAGTTTAATGTTAATGTGATGAGGGGGAATCTGATCGAAAAAAATCAATATGTAGGATCAAATGAATTATTTTTTTAGTAGTAGGACCAAATAAATGATTTTCGTAAAGTCGAGGAACCAAAAAATTAATTAAATATTTTACTTTCTCAACAAAATTAAAGAGAGTACAAAAGAAATTAAGATGTACTTCCTTGTTTCTGAACAAAGAATTCATAATTTTATTTTGGTATGTTTTACTTAAAGAGTCAACTTTGAAAAATATGATATAAAAGTATCATTTTATTACTAATGAACTACTAAAATTATCATTTTCTTAAAATATTTGATTTTCAAACAGAGTATTTTTACTCGAAAAGATAAGAGTAACTTATTAGTTATTAAGTGCCCAAGTCTGACAAACAGTTAATAAAAGAGGTCAGACCAAACTAATAAAAAGTAACAAGTCGAAGGATCAAAATTTTATCCAATCCTATATTGTATTGTTCCAAATAAAGGTGAAACTCTCCCCCCGAGAGCCCCCACACCCCAACCTCATGAGAATGTGAGAGGGAAAATCACGGTGACTCAGCAATTAAGTAGCTAGGAGGAACAATACCTAGTACCTACAAGGAGCCACCCCCACAAGATGATGAAACCCCCACACTGCGGTTGCTAGGACTCGATCCTTAGTCCTGTTCCAAATCTACTAGCCCTTAACCAATTGAGCTACGCCCGTGAGGACAATCTTATATTGTATTGTATTTATTAATGTGAGTTGTGCTAGTAAGTGTTATACGACATTATAGGTGCATTGAGACCTCCCCCCACTCCCAACACATTTGAAACAAATCCCACTTCATCAAGTGCCCTCTAAAAGCATCTCCAAACCAATTCTTTTTAACACAACTTTTTAGCTGAGTTCTACTGTAATTTATACATTTTTTTTATATTTCATTTAAGAATTTATCTTTTCATTTATAATTTTTTTAACACATCTTCTTAACTCTTCTTTTCTCTTTCTCTCTGTCTGTCTCTTTTTCTATTACTCTTTCTCTCTATCTCTTTTTTTTCTCTCTCTCTTCCTTTGTTTTCTTCTTAGTTCTTAGTACGAGGTATTATGTGAGATACATCTTTGTTTTTTTTTTTTGTAATAATAATATAACTTTTAGACATTATAATTTGATTGTTAAAGGCTTCAATGATTATAATAATTTAATTTCTTGTATTGTTACTAATATTAAACGTTTTTTACCTCAATCTTTTTAAATCAACATAATTTTCTAACTAACGTGAGATATATATTCTCTATTGATACTAATAGTTTTATCTAAACACTTTTAAAACAAAAATCTAATTTGATAATAATAGTAGAAGTCTTTTTCTTAAAAACTTTTAATATCATTATTCATTTTTAAACAATGTGAGATACTTGCTTTTCTACTTCTATTGGTAATAAAATTTTAAGTATTTTATCTAAAGACTTTTAAAACCAACATAAACAATGTGAGATACTTGCTTTTTACTTAACTATTGGTAATAAAATTTTAAGATATACATTTTTCTATTAAAGTAATAATACTATTTTAAAACCAACATCACTTTCTAACAATGTGATAATACATATTTTCTATTAGTAATAATACTATTTTTAAAATCAACACCAATTTCTAATAAATGTGAGATACATCTCTTCTATAGTAATAATAATACTTTTATCTAAAGATTTTAAATCAACATCTCTTTTAAAATAATGTGAGATACATCTTTTCTATTAGTAATAACATTAAAAAAAATTAACTAATTATTTTTATAACCAATACTCATTTCTAAATAATGTGGGATACATCTCTTTGTAACCAATGTGAGATATATAATCTAAAACTCTTTAAACCAATATCACTTTTCTAACCAATGTGAAGTATCTCTCTTCTATTGGTAATAATAATAGACTTTTAAAACCAACATCACTCTCTAATAAATGTGAGATACATCTCCTCATTTGGTAATAATAGTAGAAGTTTTTTATCTTAAAAAAATTAAAATCAACATCTCTTTCTAAATAATACATCTATTCTCTTCTATTGATGATAAAAGTAGAAGTCTTTTATCTAAAGACTTTAAAATCTATCTTTTTAACCGGTGTAGGATATATTTTTTCATTGGTAATAATAATATTTTAAAACCAACATCTATTTCTAACACATGAGATATATCTCTTCTATTGGTAATAATAGTAAAAGTCTTTTATCTAAAATTAAAATCAACATCACTTTCTAACTAATGTGAGATATACATCTTCTATTGGTTATAATGGTAGAAGTCTTCTATCTAAAGACTTAAAAAATTAACATCGATCACTTTCTAATCAATGTATGATACATCTCTTCTCTTGGTAATAATAGTATTTTTAAAACCAATATCTCTTCTATTGGTGATAATAGTAGAATACTTTGTGATAAATGTGAGATATATGCATCTATTCTATTTGTAATAAGAAGTCTTTAATCTAAAGACTTTTTAAACCAACATTTATGTTAAACAATGTGAGATACATATATTTTATTGGTAATAAGAGTAGAAGTCTTTAATATACGACTTTTAAAACTAACATCTCTTTTTAAACAATGTAAGCATCTATTCTATGGTGATAAAAATATAAAATACTTTATAACCAATGTGAGATACATGCATCTATTCTATTTATAATAAGAAGTCTTTAATCTAAAAACTTTTTAAACCAACATTTGTGTTAAACAATGTGAGATACATATATTATATTAGTAATAAGAGTAGAATTCTTTAATATAAGACTTTTAAAACTAACATCTCTTTCTAAACAATGTAAGATGCATCTCTTCTATGGTGATAAAAGTATAGAATACTTTGTAACCAATGTAAGATACATGCATCTATTCTATTTGAAATCAGAAATCTTTAATCTAAATTTTTTTAAAACCAACATTTCTTTTTAAACAATATGAGATACATATCGTTTAATGGTAATAAGATTAGAAGTCTTTAATATAAGACTTGTAATACTAACATCTCTTTCTAAACAATGTAAAATATATCTCTTCTGTGGTAATAAAAGTAGAAGTCGTTTATCAAAATACTTTCAAAACTAACATCAATTTATAACTAATGTAAGATACATATTTCCTACTGGTAATATTAATAGAGATGTATTTCATATTGGTTATAAATTGATTTTGGTTTTAAAAGTCATTAGGTTAAAAATCTCACATTTTATTACCAATAGAAGAGTTGTATCCCACATTGATTTAAAAGTAATGTTGGTTGTAATATATATATATATATATATATATATATATATATATATATATATATATATATATATATATAAGACTTCTACTATTAATAATAGAAGAGACTAATAGTAGAGATTAATAACTCATTATATATTAATTATTACCAAGTATTTTTAATAGGTTATGATTGAGAAACAAAGAGTCACATATGAATACTTGAGTATGAAGATTTATCTAAAAAGATATGAGGTGGCAAAACCATAGTACATGCTCCTATGTTCTCAATAATGAAGATGTTCTTTCCTGGTGCAACATCAAGCACTAGTTTAACTTGGGGACGCCCAATTTGTTAACTCCTCCCCTCTCGCCCTCCTCTTCCCTCAACGGATTTTTCAAAGCCACAATCGCTGCCTCTAATAATCTCATCTCCCCTCTTTCTACAACGTGAGCTCGCTCCTTATTTCCTCTCTCGTTGTTCTCCTTCACTGAGTTCCTCCACCGTAACTCAATTGGCTGGATCACTAAAGCAATTGCCACAAGAAATAAAAACCAGATAACCTAGGTACTTGAGGCCAGGGTACAATGAAGTTTCAGCCTCCAGATGAATGTAGTTGTAGTGTTATTGGAAACAATGAATGTATTTAGCTCTAACTAGTACTTTTACCCGTGTCGATGGCACGACACCAGTTTGATAATTTATCAATAAATAACGGTGCCAGTATGAGCGTGATCAATGTATGAACCGAGCATGATAAAAATAAATTAATAAATGCATATTTCCTTCTACATATGAGCAAGAATACAAAATATCTTTTGATGCCACTGAGACGAATTTGGCTATGTCCAAAATGGATAACGTCTTCCTATTAAATTAGTTCTGGTAATTACAATCCAAAACCTGCTAACTCACCTAACGCAGTCTGAAAATTACCCGACTTAACCCGAGCTGTTACGTTTTTTGGTAAAATAAATTAACGGGTCGATTTGGGTCGGGTTGAAGTGTGTCGTGTCAAGCAGGTCAAGACTTTGACTTTTGGAGTTGGAGGTAAACAATAAAAATGAGGTTTTCAATATGCACAGATAAATTGTTTCTGTTAGAAAGTTATTTTTTTTTTTCAAAAAAATAACAATTTTAATAGCCCATTGGTAATAAAATAATATTTTTATACTTTAATTTTTTAAAATGATCGATTGAGATAAAAACGTGAATAGACGTGAATAGGAAACGATTAGATTAGGTTGAGATAAAAACAGTTTAGATTAGATTTAGGAAGAAAAACGTGAATAGGAAATGGTTAGATTAGGTTGAGATAAAAACAATTTAGATGAAATTTAGGAAGAAAAACGTGAATAGAAAATGGTTAGATTAGGTTGAGATAAAAACAGTTTAGATGAGATTTAATCCTGGCCAGTGATTGTCATTGATAAAAACAAATCCTGGCCGGTAATTAACTTTTGAAATCTGAGTTAATCCCGGCCAGTGATTGTGTTTGGTAAAAATAAATCTTGACCGGTAAATAGCTTTTGATAACCGAACGATCTATTTTATATAATAGACTAGCTTTACACCCGTGCGTTAAACGCACGCCATATATCTTTTTCAATCAAATTATACATAAGCAACATGAAGTGAAAAAATAAAATTAAAAGAATAAATTATTGTAAAACTAATATCATGATTAAAAACTTTAATGATAATAAATAAAATGAACAAATAATTGTATCGTAAAGATTGTGATTTCGATATGTACATAAACTGAACAAATTATTATAACACAGCGATTAAAAAAAATAAACTTATTAATAGAGAATACAATAAATAAATAAAATCTTTTATAAATTTTAGAATATTTTTTTAAATACAACATTTGTCTTTTAATATGTGCGATTACTACTACTATCACTATGATTAAATATGTACAATTACTAGATTCTGTGCCCGTGCCGATGGCACGGCGCCAATATAAGACGATATCAGTATGAGACGATGTCAGTATGAGACGATGTTAGTATTCAAATAAATCAATATAATAAACAACTTAAAATTAACATATTTTGGTAACCATTTAAAATTAACATATCTTGGTAACCAATTCAAACAATATGATCATCCACAGTGGAATAAAAATCTAAAGTTAATTTACTATTTTTTTTGAGGAAAACATGGGCGGTACCCTGCTATATTTTATTAATAGAAAATAATATTACAAACTTGAAGGGGACAACCAGCCTTGCCCTTATAGGAGGGAGGACGGAGGAACCTGACCTCGAAAAGGAAATACTAATAACAAATAAAAACTAAGAACTTTGAATTGAAGGAAAACCTTGTGCATCCATAATTATATCACTACTTAAACTTCTTCTGGAGGCTCTTGTTTCACAACAATTTCTGGTTTTGAAACGCGGGACGCAGTAACTCTGTCAATTCTTAAACTAATCAAGCAAGATTCATTCATAGTTTAGAAAATGTTTTCTTAAACTAATCAAGCAAGATTCATTCATTTAATCAAATTTTTTACTCAAGGCAAACAGTGGATAATATACTTGACAATTGCTGAAAGGGTAAATTATATCTTAGTCCCTAAACATGTTACCTTTTATTAAGTTGGTTCCCTGCAGTTTTTAAACCATGAATCTAATAGTCTAAAAGAGTCGATGTTTTCTTTTCTTTAAATGACAATTCTTTTATCTCTTGCACCAAGTAAATGGTCAACTTTACTGTTGGGCGAGGTATTTGCAACTTTTAGTGGCAGTAGTAGCCGGGGTAGGTGACAATGTCATTGATTTTGCCTCCATATTACTGGTTTTTCTTTCGTCAACTTTTAGGTGACAATGCTTCATGTTCTTTTGCCATGTTAGCTGTTTATTTAATGTTATTTATCAAAAAAAATGTCACCCATTTATTTAATGTTTCATTCTCAGAAGTTTCTGAATTTACAATATCTGCAAACCTAGGAGAAATTAATGCAACCTCTAAATATATGGATGCATTGTTGGGAGGCTGTGTTACTCATCAAAATGTTGAGTTAGGGGAAATTGCAGCAGAAAGGCTTGTAGCATTGGAACTTGATAATATTGGAAACTATTTGAAGAGAGTGATGATTAAGGATATGTTCTGATTTGTGCCACTTTGGATAACTTAGCAGGTCTATTAAAACTTGAACAATATTTAATGTGTATCCTCTATATGCATGGATATGGAGAGGATGGAATTGACTTCTTTTAGATAATGCCTATAGAAGGTTCTAGACCAAATTGATTTTTTTAAGGCAGCTTATGAATTTTTTGATTTGAGGACTTTTTATAATTGTTACCAGACCTTGGATCAGCTCTTGAATTGCTGCCACAAATGCAGGCATTGGATTAGCAGACTAATGTTCACACAATTGGGATAATTTTACCTGGCTGTTCAAAATTGGCTACATTAGAGAGAGGAAAGTAAGTTCATGCACATTCAATTAGATTTGGGTACGAATCAGAAGCTCATATCATAGCAGCCCTAGTGGATATGAATGCAATGTGGGAATCTAAACCATGGCTGGCTTGCTTATAATAGAATTAGCAAACACAATTTAGTGACTTGAAATTCGATGCTTACAGCTTATGAGTTATGCTTAAGGTGAATGTGCTAGGAACTTTTTTTTCCCTGGCTAACCAAATAGAAATTTGAGCAGAAACTTCGAATTCCCCAACCCCAATACTAAACAGTCAGATGGCTGCAAAAATATAGAAGTAAAGAGAATAAAGCGGCAACCATACATTGGCAGTAACCATACATTGGCAGTAGCTGAAGTGGCAGCAATCTTTCATCCAAAAATTCATGAGTTTTAAGTTTTACAGCTCCGATTATTGGCCTATTTGAAGTGGCAGCAATCTTACATCCAAAAATTCATGAGTTTTAAGTTTTATAGCTCCGATTATTTTCTTTGTTCATACGTTTTCTCAGCAACCAAACAGAAAATTAAACAGAAATCGAGCAGAAACTTGGTGGGCGAAGAGGGCAGCATGGGGCGAAGGGGAAGTAGAAAGGAGGGTTTTGTAACCTTGGAACTTGGAAATAGAAATTTGAGCAGAAACTTGGAATTGAAATATTGAATCTGTTTGGCTAATAATCATAACTGGATTGGAATTTGTAGATTCATGGGGTTCTGAATGCAATCAGCTGGGGAATCATGATGTCGCTAGGTGTTTTAATAGCGAGGTATATGAGGGTTTTTAGCTTAGCAGATCCAGCATGGTTTTACCTTCATGTCACCACCCTCCAGGTAAGCATCCTAAAACACTCCACACCAAGGTGCACACTTGCACACACTGTGTATAACACCAAAATTCTGATATGGCCCCCGATTAAATGTTCTTTGCTTTGTGTTTATACTTAGGTGATTTCTTTGCTTGTAAGGCCAAAAAAAGGATCACAAACACAGATTATACTGGAACATCTACCACCACTTAGTTGGTTACAATGTTATCATCCTTAGCATCATCAACATATTTAAAGGTTCGATATCTTGAACCCTGAGAAGGTCTGGGAGAAAATGTACATTGGAATCATTGTTGTGTTGGCCATCCTCGCTGTACTGTTGGAAATTGTTACATGGATTATCGTTTTAAAGAGAAATAAAAGGTTAATCGTGGAGAAGACAACGACAAATGGCAGCAATGGGAATAACGGATATGGTGGAAGGGCTAATCAGAGGGTTTAAGGGAAATCAAATTGGCTCATGATAATATATGCCATTTGATTTGTTTATATTTCTATGTTTATCACTACATCCTTTTTCTATTTGTTCTTTAGGCATATGTATTTCTTTTTCGAGTTGAATGGTATCACAGATTTCTTTACACATAACTATAATGTGTATCTCTGTAAATTTATGTTCATTTAAATATTATTATACACAAACATAAACATATGTGGAAGGTAAAACGAAGTCAGTTACTGTAGGAAGAGGAAATTCACTTGCCTATATATGAACTTCAAGGGGCACCGGCCTCACACTTGGCTTGAAATTAAATAGACCACTCTCCCCCACTCCCAGCCAGTCGGCCAAATCACTACATAAACAAAGAAAAATTAGAAAAAGAGTAGATAACTGAAAAAGATAAATATAACTGAAGTATACTTTCACCAAATTGAAGCTCCTTCTAACGCACAATCCAAGACTTCTAAGAGTTACACTAATGGTATCTATCATTACAATTACAATTCAGTGTGAGGCTTAGAAAGAATTGGGCAGAATCTAACTAACAATTGATCATAAGAATATGCAAAATATAGAGATAGCACTTAGTTCGCTGCAGTTGTGTTCACTGCACTTAGTTCGCTGCACTTAGTTATAACTGAAGTATACTTTCACCAAATTGAAGCTCCTTCTAACGCACAATCCAAGACTTCTAAGAGTTACACTAATGGTATCTATCATTACAATTACAATTCAGTGTGAGCCTTAGAAAGAATTGGGCAGAATCTAACTAACAATTGATCATAAGAATCTGCAAAATATAGAGATAGCACTTAGTTCGCTGCAGTTGTGTTCACTGCACTTAGTTCGCTGCACTTAGTTTGCTGTAGTTTTGTTCGCTGCACTTAGTATGTAAATTAGATTCTTCATAAATTAAACCATGAATGTTATAGTCTAAAAGAGTCGATGTTTTCTTTTCTTTAAATGACAATTCTTTTATCTCTTGCACCAAGTAAATGGTCAACTTTACTGTTGGGCGAGGTATTTGCAAATTTTAGTGGCAGTAGTAGCCGGGTGCCTCCATATTACTGGTTTTTCTTTCATCAACTTTTAGGTGACAATGCTTCATGTTCTTTTGCCATGTTAGCTGTTTATTTAATGTTATTTATCAAAAAAAATGTCACCCGTTTATTTAATGTTTCATTCTTAGAAGTTTCTGAATTTACAATATCTGCAAACCTAGGAGAAATTAATGCAACCTCTAAATATATGGATGCATTGTTGGGAGGCTGTGTTACTCATCAAAATGTTGAGTTAGGGGAAATTGCAGCAGAAAGGCTTGTAGCATTGGAACTTGATAATATTGGAAACTATTTGAAGAGAGTGATGATTAAGGATATGTTCTGATTTGTGCCACTTTGGATAGCATAGCAGGTCTATTAAAACTTGAACAACATTAATGTGTATTCATTGACAAATATATGATTTTGATCAAGGGTTGAAGGACTTTAAGTCCCTGTATTGCAGCAGAAAGGCTTGTAGAACAATATTAATGTGCAATAAACAGAAAACCAGAATCTGGGATGCATATTAAAGAAACACTACAGTCTCATCACAAATAAAGCGAAGAAAGAGAAAGAGAAACTTACAATTTCAAGGCGGGAGACCCAGATGAGGGCAGGAAACTACACAGATGAGGGGGAATCAAGCAGCTCTCTGTAAAGGGAAGGGCGAATTTCATTACTTTGACATTTTGTGCTTGCCTAATCACAAATAAAGAGAAGAAAGAGAAAGAGAAACTTACAATTTCAAGGCGGGAACCAGCGACGGGACGATTTCAGGGAGTGAGGGGCAGCGACGGGGATGAAGAAGCAATAAATAAAGCGTGCGATAGGGAAGGAACCGGGCACGATTGGAGTGAGGGATTTCGGCGGGGACGAAGAAGCAAGGGTTTTGTAGGAAAAGATGAAGACTCGGAATTGGAATGGCAGAGGAAAACCCATTGGAAGAGGACTCCAAAGAGTTGGGAAGGATGGGAAGGATACGTCGCGGAGGAAGAAGGTCGTAAGAGGACTCTGATAGAGTTGGGGAGAAAGGGAATACGCACACAGTGAAAGAAGGTCCAAACTGCCCTTCGCACATGTGAAACTTTGATAAAATTGAGACCGTCAGATTTCGGTAAATGAATTGATCTCAACCTCTAATTAGCTTTAGTCAATTGCGAGCATGCGAGTATGAGCTGTATTGTATAATAGATTGATAATAATGGATAGTATTCACACGCACGAACATGTGCAAAAATAACAAAAAAGGAAATCTCATAGGAGCCGAAGATGTTTCTTACTGGGTGGAGTAAGAAAACTGGCTTATGGGGTACCATAGCCAGTTGTTGGGGTATTTCGAAAAGGTTATATCGAATCATGGACGTTGATATTAAAAGAATGTACAAATGCCAAACGTACCATGTTTGAGATCAGCTGCACCAAAACAAAACAAAAAATACATATATATATATATATATATTAATTGCTGATATGTATAGGATATCCATATTCTCGCAGCATTGGCAGCAGATATTCAATTTGTAAATCCGTACAAGTATTTCAATGCAAACTTTACAAATGGTGCAAACTTTGCCGTTGCTGGATCTACTGCATTACCCGCACATATTCTTGCAGATAAGAACATTCGAACCGATTGTACGTAGTAACAGCTCACTTGATGTTCAACTTCATTGGATGTATCTGCATTTCAGTTCTGTTTTCCACACATACAAAGGTCTGATCCTTACTCTATTTCCATAAAATCCAATCTGCTTTTACTTTACTTTATGATATAAAGTTTTCAATTCCACTTAATTAATTGGATTTTTATCTGCATGTAAATCGTTTGCGGAGATAAAATCTATTGTCCCTGAAGTTGTTCAAGCCATAAAGAATGCTGTGAGGGTAACACTTCTCTCTCTTTGGTTTTCATTTTCTCCCACGAGGTTTAATGCATTATCTTAATTCGACATTTGTATTTTCAACATTATTATCTGATTAGAACTCTAGATTTATTGCAGAGAGTTGTTTCCCATCTCTTATTTGACGAAATACGAAACAGATGATGCATTTGCTTATGACGAAAACCATTGTTTGAAGGATGGCAACAACCTTTCAGTCTACCATAATGATCACCTCCAGCAAGCTATCAAAGAGCTTAAACAAGAATTCCCCAATGTGACAATTGTATATGGTCAGGATTACTATAATGCATTCCTGTGGCTTCTTAAAAACGCCGGCCGACATCTTGGTACATCTTTGCAACAATTTGTGCCGACCCGATGTAAGAATCAGCTGGGATGGAACACACATAACCCAAGCTGCATACATGATCATTGCAGATTGGCTTCTTACAACTATCGTACCACAGCTTCAATGCTCTACTTTTCCCCTAAGGGGGTGGTCCATGGGGCTTCACAGTATGTGAGGTCTCAGGTTCGATCCCTTCCCATGCCTCCCTTAGGGGGGAAAAAAAAAAGCTCTACTTTTGTTTCTGCCAAGTAGCTAAGGTTGTCAATTACTCATCCGTACCAAACAAATAGCCCTACTCTTCATTATGAGTTGTCTACTATAATGTCGCATTTCTGAAATTATCCATATATTTTATACTCCCTCTGTCCCTAAATAATTGTCCTAGTTGTTCGGGACACAGTTTAAGAAAAAACAATTGACTAGATTATTTATATTGGTTTAATATGTAGTTTCCTTTAAAGCCCATGTGTATGTGGCTCATAATTAAAGTAGAGTGAAAAAGTAAGGGTAAAATGGTAAAAGTGATGTTCTAAAAAGGTAAGTTTCAAACTGGACAATTATTTTGGGACGGACAAAAAAGGAAATGAGGACGATAATTTAGGGACGGAGGGAGTATATTTTTTTCTAAAAAATATTTTTCTAAGGTATTGTACAAATAAATAATCAATAAACTTTTACTGAAATTTAAATGAAATGGAAGGAAAACATGGTACAATATTAAAATATAAAAGAGATAATTGCAATAAAAATCTCTGATCTATTTTGCGAATTTATAATTAAACCTTTTTTTATTTTCAACCTATTAAAACCCATTTATATTATTTTTTTCAATTAAAGCATTCCGTTAATGTGAGGTTATTTATCTTAACAGAAGGCCGAGTTGGCACGCTGACTGTGCACTGATGTGGCAAAGACGGGAAAAACAGATTCCCTCCAACATAATTGCAAACCTTTTACTATTTCTTATATTTCAAAATAAACCTTTATTGCTTTCAAATATTTGAGTTTTTTTTTGAATTTATTTTATATAAATGTTTATTCAAAATATTTTTATTTTTACAGTTAATAAATTGCCAAAATTTTCATTATTATTATTATTATCATTATTATCATTGATGTTTTTGGTGTTATTGTTATTTACATATTTATTTGTTAGTTTGTTATGTAAATAAAAATTGAAAGATAACTTAGATGTATGTGTTTATTTTTGGATATTAAATGTTGTTTCTTTTTCTTAAATCGATACATATATATATATATATATAT
Organism: Codonopsis lanceolata; assembly: GCA_013146195.2. NCBI lineage: Eukaryota > Viridiplantae > Streptophyta > Magnoliopsida > Asterales > Campanulaceae > Codonopsis > Codonopsis lanceolata. The sequence goes on along the minus strand of JABEVN020000370.1, from coordinate 6,052 downwards.
ATATATATATATATATATATATATATATATATATATATATATAAAATAGTAATCAATTTGATAATGAGTATTAGTATTAGTATATATAATTTCTTCTATTGTCAATAGTAGAAGACTTATATTTAAAAAACTTTTATAACTTACATTACTTCTAACCAATGTGATATAAAACTCTTCAAGGTGAGATATTATTTCTAATGACTCACTTTTAACATCATACTTTAAGCATTTATATCTTATTCATCTAAAACTTGATTTGGACAAATAAATATATCATTTCGATGTTCTTGCCGAGTAGAACACATTTGCATAATTACTTTTGTCAACAAACAAATGACACGTAAAGAAATTTGTTTCTCAAGTTGCACAATTTCATTCACTAAAAACACTAATTTTTAAATAAGTATTATACTTTAAGTCTTGATATATTATTCATCCAAAACTCGATTTGGACAAATAAATATATCATTTCGATACTCTCACCGAGTAAACCACATCTGCGCAATTACCTTCACCAACAAACAAATGACACGTAAAGAAATTCATGCCTCAAGTTGCACAATTTCTCTCACTAAAAACACTAATTTTTTAAACAAGTATTATATTTTAAGTCTTGATATCTTATTATCCAAAACTCGATTTAGACAAATAAATATATCATTTTGATACTCTCACCGAGTAGAATACATTTGCGCAATTACCTTTGTTAACAAACAAATGACACGTAAAGAAATTCGTGTTTCAAGTTGCACAATTTCTTTCACTAAAAATACTAATTTTTCAACAATAGAAGAGATGTATCTCACATTGGTTAGAAATTGATGTTCATTTAAAAATACTATTATTAAGTATCAATAGAAGAAATGCATCACATATTGGTTGGAAAGTGATGTTGATTTTCAAAGTCATTTGATAAAAGACTTTTACCATTATTACCAATAGAAGATTTATATCTCACATTGGTTAAAAAATGATGTTGAGTTTAAATTATTTTATATTATCTATATATTTATAATGACAAAGGTATATTTCTTCCTCCAAAAATCACACTTTTGAATTTTTGACTTTTGAGTTACCATTCAACTATTTCTCTCTCCTATCTTCTTTCTTCTGGTTGTATTTCTCTTTCTCTCTCCTGTCTTCTCCATATTTCTTATATCATCACCACTATCTGCTCTCTTTTAATTACGTTTAAACATTTTTCTCTCTTTAAACAAAAAAATAGTAACTAAAACAAAAATAATAGTTTCGGAGTCAAGAAAACAAAAATATAAGAAGTTAGTAAAATAAAAATATTTTATGGAACAAGCCACTATAAAAATATAAGTTACATAATCAACAAAACAAAAATAATTTAATACGGAGGTTAGTAAAATAAACTAATTTACGGAACAAAAGTTTTAAAAAATTCTTATAAAAAAGTAAAACAAAAAATATGTTAGTAAAATAAAAATATTTGATGGAACAAAAATAATAGTTACGGAGTCAATAAAACAAAAACAATTTAAACTGAGGTTACTAAAATAATTTCGTTATTTTTTATTTTAGTTTATTTTCTTATTAGAAATTTATTTATTCATAAAATATAAATATAATTTAATAAAAGTAATCATTCCAAATGAAGAACTTATTTGAGTTCAAATTTTATTTGTAGGGTGGAAAAAATTCAAGTTTGTTCGAAGACATTCAAAGTTTTTGAATAGTATAAAGTGTTCAGGGTTGTCATGTCGTGAATTGACACTTAAAATTGGTGTTCCAGTAATGCTATTGAGAAACATTGATCATGCTGCAGGGTTGTGCAATGGAATAAGACTAAACATTATAAATCTTGAGGATCATATTATTGAAACAATTTTTTTGAAAGGAAACAATGTTGGAGAAAATGTTTTTATCCAAAAATTGTCATTAACTCCATCTGATGTAAGACTGTCTTTTATGTTCCAAAGAAGACAATACCATTGTTGGTAATATATATATATATATATATATATATATATATATATATATATATATATATATATATTATACAATACAGCTCAGTCTTATAAAGAACGGCTAAGATTGATTATTTTACTTTATATCAAACGGTTGAGATTGATTATTTTACTTTATATCAAACGGCTGAGATTGTATATTTATACTTATATCAAACGGCTGTAATTTATTCCATCTGGCACATGTGTCCCACTGAATTAGGACTGTTAAGAAGATTCCTAATCTAATCTAAACAGTTTTTAACTCAGATATAAATTTCATCTAAACTGTTTTTATCTCATATAACTGATTTTAAATAGGTCTCTATTTAATAAAATTTTGATAAGAGAAATTACGTAACGAGAGAATTTGACGATAAATAAATAAAATAAAAGACAAAAATTTAGATAAGACAATTTTGTAGATATCTATAATACAATACAGCTCAGTGTTTACTGTTTTACGGTGATCCAACAGCCCTTATTTCCCTCAGCTCTTACATGTGCGAATGACTACATTATTATTTTACATTTACTATTTTACTGAGTAATTTTATACAAATTATTATCAATTAAATTTTTTTCCGACCCGTAATTTCATATACAAATTAAATTTTTTTTTAAAAAAGTAAGTTTTGTAATTTGAAATTTTTTAACTGTTATCATAATTAACTTAAGCAATTTAATTTTTGTCCGACCCATTTTGTCCGGCCGCAATTTCGTACACAAACTTTTAATTAATCCCTCTGTTCTGGACAAAGAGGACCCGTTTGAAAGTCAATTTTTTAAAGAAAATAATATTTTTAGTAGTTCATTTCCACAGTATATTTTTGTCGCCTTTTTTTGGCCGCAATTTAAATACTAATTTTTAATTAATCCCTACTGCTCGCAAAGAGGCCCAGTTTGAAAGTCAATTTTTTTAAGAAAATAATATTTTTAGTAGTTCATTTCCACAGTATCTGCTTCATTTATTGATAAATTTTCAAATTGGCACCGTGCCATCGGCACGGGTAAGAGTACTAGTTATCAATAAAAGAGATGTATAACACACTGTTTAAAAAGAAAATGTTAGATTTTAAAGTCTTTAGACTAAAGGCTTTCACTTTTACAAGAGATGTATCTCACATGGTTACAAAATATTTTACTATTATTACAAATAGAAAAGATGTATCACACATTTTTGTTAGAAATTGATGTTTGTATTAAAAATACTATTATTAATTACTAACTTAAAAGATATATCATACATTGGTTAGAAAGTGATGTTGGTTTTCAAAGTTTTTTGATAAAAGACTTCTACCATTATTACCAATAAAAGATGTATATCTCACATTGGTTAAAAAATGATGTTGATTTTTAATTATTTTAGATTATATAAAAGACTTACTATTATTAGCAATAGAAAATATATATCACACAATTTTTATAAATTGATGTTGGTTTTAAATTACTAATATTACCAATAAAATAGATAAATCTTACATTGGTTAAAAAGTGATGTTGATTTTAAAAGTCTTTAAATAAAAAGACTTCTACTTTTATCATTAATAAAAGAGAAGAGAAGAGATGTATCCCATTATATAGAAAGAGATATTGATTTTAGATTAAAAAAACTTCTACTACTATTACCAAATGCTAAGATGTATTACACATTGGTTAAAGGGTGACATATGTATTAAAAGTTTTTTTATAAAAGACTTAATACCAATTGAAAAAAATATGTATTTCACATTAGTTAGGAAAGTGATATTGGTTTAAAATGTTTTTATATAATGTACATCGCATTGGTTACAAAAAGATCCACATTATTTAGAAACATATATATATTGGTTATAAAATTCATAGATAAACGAATTTTTATGTTATTATCAATACAAGAGATGTATCACACATTGTTTACAAAGAGATGTTAGTTTCAAAACTATTTAGATAAAATACTACTACTATTATTATTTTTATGTTATAATCAATAGAAGACATGTATTCCACATTGTTTAGAAAGAGATGTTGATTTCAAAAGTTTTTATATAAAAGAATATTATTATTACTATATAAGAATGTATCTCACATTTGTTAGAAATTAATGTTGGTTTAAAAAATACTATTATTACCAATAGAAAAGATGTATACCGCATGGTTAGAAAGAGATGTTTGTTTTAGGCAAAACGCACATTTGAGTCACTGTACTTTTCAAAACATTGCAATTAGGCCACTGAGACGTCAAAATTTTCGGAGCGGCCACTATACCAGACTTATCTGGCATGTTAACCCAATTTTTGGATTGACGTTAAGTTTGGACGTTAACTTAGGTTAAATACCTATTTTGCCCTCGTCTTCATCATTATTCTCTAGATCACTTGAGCTATTGAACCCAGAAAATATGAACTCAAAGTACGCAGATTAACCTGAAAAAATTGAACACAAAGTATGCAGATTAGAAAAAAAAACCAAGCTATGAGCAAGAATCATATCATATGTATGTAACCCAAGTTAACCCAATCACACTTCGCTGGGGTTTGCGGAAAAAAAGTCTTTCAATCTTTTCATTTCTATGTTCTCGGTGAAGATGTTCTATCTGGTGCAACATCAAGCACTAGTTTAACACTGGGACGCCCAATTTGTGTAATTCTCCCCTCATTGCCCTCCTCTCTTCCCTCAACGGATTTTTCAAAGCCACAATCGCCGCCTCCATTAATCTCATCTCCCCTCTTTCTACTACGTGAGCTCACTCCTTATTTCCTCTCTCGTTGTTCTACTTCGCTGAGTTCCTCCACCGCAACTCGATTGGCTGCATCGCTAAAGCAATTGCACTTTCGGTGCTTTCCATTTTCCGAATACCGGTCACCAATTTCATCTCTAGTCATGCCTGATATGACTTGTTAATCTCGACCGGCCTCATTCTCTTTCTTGGAAAAATTAGAAGCTGCAAAATTGAGCAGAGGCGGCGAGCCTTGTCCGACAATGGAGAAGGTGAGGCGAAATTCGAGGGGTGTTGGAACGAAGGAAAGAGCATGACGGCTGGAGCTACAAGAGACGTTGCTCTCGTGAGAGATGGAGAAAGATTGGAGATTATGATCTTGTGAAAAGATGAAATTGAAGCAGAATGTGAGGAGAATTTGGAGAGAGCGGTGAAGACGATAGGAGATGAGGCGATTTAGGAGATGGAGTAGAAGGAGATTAAGTGATGGTGAGAAGGCTTACCTAATGGCCCGAAGGTGGGTTTTTAGTTTGAAACCCGATAACTGAGATTAAGGTGGTCACAACATCAAAGTTTTATCTCTTGAATTGATGATGAACATGAATGGAAAATCAATAATAAATTAATACAAATAACCAAATATTTTTGAAAATTGTGGAATGATGAAATGAGGGCAAAATAGGTATTTAACCTAAGTTAATGTTCAAACTTAACGTTCATCCAAAAATTGGGTTAACATGCGGATAAAGTAAAATTACGTTGGTACGCCGAAAATTTAACGCCTCGGTGGCCTAATTGCAATGTTTTGAAAGTATGATGGCCCAAAAAGTGCTTTTGCATTTGTTTTAAAAATTTAGATAAAGTCTCAAACTTTTATTACCAATAGAAATAGAAAGAAGTATCTTACATTGTTAGAATATGAAAAGGTATATCTTACTTTATTAAGTTAGTTTTAAAAAGTCTTATAGTATTGTGCTTTTATTTATATTTTAATAAAAAATGCTCTTTTCTTTAGATTAAAGACTTTTGTTACAAATAGAATAGATGCATGTATCCACATTGTTTAGTGAATGTTGGTTAAAAAGTCTTTTATCTACTACTATGTACTAATAAGAAAATATGTATACCACATGGTTAGAATGTGGTGTTTGTTTTAAAGTCTTTAGATAAAAGACTTAAACTTTCATTTACCAATAAAAATATAAAATAAGTATCTCACATTATTTAAAAATGAATTATGATTTTAAATTTTCAACAAATGAGTTCTAATATTATTATCAAGTTAAATGTTAATTTTAAAAGTCTTTAGATAAAATTAATTACAAAATATTAAAACTTTATATTAATTTTTAAAATATTTAGGTAAAAATCGTTTAATAAT
>JABEVN020000369.1:0-33175 GCA_013146195.2 Codonopsis lanceolata | reverse complement strand
CCTCCAAAGTTCGAAGATGCTATCGAGCCCATTTGTTGCAAGGTGTCCTGGGAATCACCGACCACCTACTACCCGCCAGATGTTTCTTTGAATTTTGAGTCGCAAAACAAAAAGAGGTTTTGGCATAGGAATCTTACTCATCTAACCCGATTGATTCTCACACTCCAATCGGGCTCTAAGGCCGGAGTTCGAATGCTCCAACAACACCACCGAATCATGAAGCTTGCATCGCCGCCGAAGAGGATCTCCAAAGGAAGGCCAAAAATCTCAAGTCTGGAGACTCGCCTCGATCATAAACCAAGTCGGGGAGGCGGAAAACCCAAGATCCCCTGCCCAACTCTATCATGCCAAATTAACAACCCCCGTCGCTTGCTTGACTCCATTTCATTCCATTATTTGCCGCGGACGAAATCAATTTGCCGACGCACCGGCCACTCGCATCATCGGGTCCGATTCCCGCAAAACCCAAGTCCAACCCTTTCAGTGGTCCGGAAGAAAGTCACACGGCATATCGCTTCAAAATCACACGCCTCTTGAGGCGTATCTCGAGCCCCGGTACATAGACATCCAAAATTTGCTTCGTAAAGGAATCTATCCCCCCGCCTAGATAAAAGAGGAGATTTCCCTCGCGAAGACGGGCATCGCAATTCATATTCAGGGTGATGTTTTATATAAAAAGGCACTACCAAGGCCTCAATCTCTTATGCGCCGACCAAGCCAAAGCCGAGCAAATTATGGACCAACTCCACGGTGGTACCTGTGGACCCCACATGAACGCCACATGTATCCAAGAAAGTTATCCTAAGAGGGGTACTATTGAGCTCGCTTGAAACCGATCGCATTTGGTGGGTGCGACATCGGCACAAGTGCCAACGCTTTTGCGAATCAAAAGAAGACGCTCCCCCGCACATCTTATACAACTCCACGCCTGGCTTGGCCCTTCTCAACTCCTGGGTATCGACGCCATAGGCCAAATTCACCCGAAGGGATCCAATGGCCACGAATACAGGCCTCGTAGCCGCCGACTACTTTACAAAGTGGGTGGAAGCCTCTTCCTACAAAAATCTTGAATGCCGCCGAAAGAAAGTGTTCGGATTTATCCGGCCAATATCATATACCGCTATACGGGTGCCTTTCGAGATCATCTCCGACAACGGCTCTCATTTTGAAGTGGGACGGAATCGCCTTCTCGACGAGTTCAAAATTCAAAGACACAAATCCTCCCCTACCGCCACAAGCCAATGGTGCCGCTTGACGCAGCCCAACAAAACCCTCGAAAACATCATCGAAAATGGCCGACATAGGAAGAGATCGCCGAAAAGCCGCCGCTAGCCCCTCGGGGCTACCGCACCTTAGTTCAGACACCCACCGGCTACCCCTACTCTCTAGCCTACGGCATGGAAGCGTTGCTGCCTATTGAGATTGAAATACCATCATTAAGAGTAATGATGGAATCCGACATAGCTGAAGTCGATGGATCAAAGGGCGATTTGAAAAATTAGCCCCGATCGATGAACCACGGCATTTTAGCCCTCGAGCACACTCGAGCCTATCAAAGACGATAGCCCGTGCTTTCAACAAAAAGGTCAAAGGTCGCGAAATCCGTGCCTGAGATCCGTACTGAGAAAACCCCCCTAGTTATGTTGATACTAGGGGAAAATGGAAATCTCCATGGATGGGACCGCACATTGTCAAAGAGATCCTGGCCAGAGGTGCCGCATCTCTAACAAACCAGAAGGAAAGGACATTGTTCAAAGCCTCTTCAACCTTGACAAGCTCAAAAGGTATTATGCCCGGAGCCATTCTATCAACAAAGTACTTTCTCTCCAGTCAAGTTAGGTTGAAAACCCGAAAAGGGCGGCCTAGGCAAAAGTTAGAGCGAAAAAACAATAAAAAAGGAGAATAAGGGCTCGCTAGGCCGAAAACCCGAAAAGGGCGCCTAGGCAAAAATTAGAGCATAAAAAATCAGAGAAAAAGGAGAGGGAAGACTTTTGAATCTTTTGAATCTCCCTGCATTCTATCTCCGGCTTCTGATACAACAAAGCTCAACCGACAAAGGAAAGAGAAAACCACAACAGAGCTCACATTAAAATACTTTAAAATATTTTACATGGTCCTAAGGTGCAACTTAGGAATATTTATTTAGGACATTTATATTTTACATTAACTTGCATTGCATATATTATACATATTCTTGCCTACAACCCCTACTTGTTCCCCCGTGATATTTCCTCCTTTACAGCCCAGCCTCCAAATGCCTCACCAAGCTGTCATTATCGCTCATGGCCCGGCCCGCCAAGCCGGGCCCATATTCTTCTCCGCGGGCAATGTAAGAGCCCCGCTGCTCGAGCCACCGAAGTATCTTCTTCGCCATCGCCGGCATCTCCCTTCTCATGAACCGTTGTGTTACTAGGTCCAAATTGGCTATCTCGCCACCGGTTCCCCATCTCCATCCGATCGAGGGGGAACAACCACCACCTCGGGTTCCCAAGGATTATTTTGCCGAGTGCCCCCATCGCCTTATATCGCATTCCCACCCAGCCGGGGGGAGCAACCACCGTTCCTAAGGATTTTGCCGCCGCTCGCATCATCACGCCGAGGGATCTCGAAATCAAGATATCTAAAGCCGCACCCCTCTATCTGGGCCTCCTTGGGGGGAATCAGCCGGCCGCTTCCCCACCATCTGACCCCGCTTCATCTGGGCCGGAGCCACTGAACTCCAAGGTTGTGTACTCGCCTCGAAATCCTCTCTGCAAAACTCCGAGGAATGACCAAGCCTCGAACTTTCAATTTCTCGCCTATCTCCATAAGGCGAGCGTCAATGCCCGTAGCTACATGGCGGCCAAACAAATTCCTAAGCCTTCGCCGGATCTCGCGAGAAGAGCCCTCGGCAATTACCATTATCCAGGCCAAATATTCAAGGACAAGAATATGTAATCGAAACAAATAGACATCCCCAAGCCTATCAAAGTCCAGACGCCACATCCTCTGGAAGTCAAAATCCAGAGTCCTATCATTCCTCATCTCCAAAAACATTGGGCGTGTCGTATCGGGAATAACCTGCTCCAGCCCGAACTGACGCAGTATTCTATCTGCACTATAAAAGGAAGTTCTTCTGATGTCCAACATGACAACTTGAGCATAGCCGGCGGAGTGCAAGAGAAATTGTCGAATCTCCCAATGGTTGATCACCCAAGAGATGTCCATGGAACCCTCCGAAAGAAGTCCCTGACCACCATAACTAGAAAAATTAACTTGGGGAAAGCGGCCTCGAAAGCCATAAAGCCCCGGATCATATCTCCCCCCGAAAGGAACAGGAGCCATCACGCATTGAAAATGCTCCTCCAGCCACATATGTATCGAATGGGATCGCGTAGGAAAAGTTCGTCACCCCCGAAAAAGCATCCAAACCAGCCGAAGTTTCGCTGTAGCCGCCAGATTACCGGACGATGTTAGCCCGGTGATCACGAGCTTGAAAAGCGGATCCACAACCCGCACATCAATGAATCCCCGGGGCTCACCACAGATATCTCCCCACCAAGCATAAGAAAAAAGAGCCGCCACCGCCTCAAATAGTCCACGCCATCCTCTAGAAACTCAGAAAAGATCGCGAAGAACGGTCAAGTCAAAATTTTCCCTGCTATAGAAACCCTGGTGGCTTCGCGAGCAAGGCGGAATAACTCCCTAATTGCCATGCGCCTCCGAGGCGAAGGCACGCCAATATTACGTAGCAAAGAACTCCCAAAGATGGCACAAAATTCTTCATAAGTCGGGCATTTCGCTCATCCCAAATTAAAAAGATGATCTTGACGGACCAACCCGGACGCTCCTCAAAGATGTCCCGCTTAATCACGATATTCCTCCAGAAAGAAGGCACCTAAAGCCAAAAAGATGATCGAACCACCACGCCATCGACTCTGAGGGCAAGAATCCACAAAGTCGAGGCGCATTTTCGTAGAAATTTCTAATTCTAAAGGGGTATGATATGGGGCGCCATTAGAGCGTAAATATGAAACTCTCTTTGACAAGAACGCAAGTAAGAAAGTGGAGCCGAGAAAAATTAAAACATGCCGAGAAAAGATGAAGGTGTGAAGAATACGCTCACGAATCCCCTTTATAGCGTAAAATCGAAAATCGACAAACTAAGCAAACAAGAGCAAACAAGCTGGCCAAGAAAAGCTCCCAGAAAACCAAGCTTGGGCGCCACCTTCATGGAGTTTGGGAATGGCACCCAAACCTCCTAATATTAAAGAGAGGCTATATGGCTCCAATTATGCTTTCGCACAGAAGAGGCGGCCGCCTCTTCCTCTACCCGCAAATCGCCGAAAAGCCCCCTCAAAGCTAAAGGTGTATTCTTTCTAAATTCTTTTCTAAAATACTGGCCACTACCCTTAGAGTTTCCAGTCTGATAGTTTTATTTTCTCAGATGTATTTTGAATATGCATGTTATTTTATCATATCATTTAAAAATATATATTGCATTTCATAATTCATATTTGTACGTATATTACTTACAAATGAAAAGAAAAAAAGAAAAAAGAAAAGTTGACATGTGCAGAAAAGAAGCTAATAGTCAAATGATACCGCTCCGCCGCCACCTCCCCGACTGGGCCCACCATGCCATCAGACTACGTATCCGCCCCGCCCTGGCGCGACTCGATCCTACGCCCGCATCATCATCATCATCATCGCGACGCCGGGTTCCGCCAGATAACATCATTGTTCGACAAGAAAAGTCATCCATCGACGCCGTAGAGCTTGTTAATACTAACAAAGCCCCGCAGCTAGCCTCAGATGTGGACACTTTGACCTCGACAAGGCAAAAAAAAAAAAAAAAAAGAAAAGCATCCAACAAATATAAAAAAAAAGAGAAGAGAGAACATCAGCAAAAAAAAAAAAGAGAAAAAAAAGAAATCAAAAGAAAAAAAACAACAACAACAACAAAAACAAAAGCAAAAGAAAGAAAGAAAAAAAGAAATCCCCAGCATGGAAAAGTCAGAACAGCAGACCTAGCCAAATCAACTGAGCCAATAGCAGCAGCCAAAAGCCAGAACAGGTAAGAAAGGTAAGAAAGATAAGATTTCTTATTTTGCTTTCAAATAAAAGAAAATCTTTTTCAAAAGGGTTTGTTTCAAAAAAAAAATATATATATATATATATATATATATATATATATATATATATATATATATATATATATATAAATATATAAAAATATATAAATCATCGCTTCTCCTATGCTGGGATAAGCATTTTCAAAAAAAAAAAAAAAAAAAAATTCAAGAGCTTTCCCTATGCTGGGGAAAGCAGATTTTCAAAAGTTTCAAAGCTTTCCATGGGAAAGCCCATTTTCAAAAAATTCAAGAGCTTTCCCTATGCCGGGGAAAGCAGATTTTCAAAGCCAAAGCTTTCCCTATGCCGGGAAAGCCCATTTTCAAAATTCAAGAGCTTTCCCTATGCCGGGAAAGCGATTTTCAAAGTTTCAAAGCTTTCCCTATGCCGGGAAAGCCCATTTTCAAAATTCAAGAGCTTTCCTATGCCGGGGAAAGCAGATTTTCAAAGAGCTTTCCCCATGCCGGGAAAGCCCATTTTCAAAAATTCAAGAGCTTTCCCTATGCTGGGGAAAGCAGATTTTCAAAAGTTTCAAAGCTTTCCCTATGCTGGGGAAAGCCCATTTTCAAAAAAATTCAAGAGCTTTCCCTATGCCGGGAAAGCAGATTTTCAAAGCAAAGCTTTCCCCATGCCGGGAAAGCCCATTTTCAAAAAGTTCAAGAGCTTCCCTATGCCGGGGAAAGCAGATTTTAAAGCAAAGCTTTCCCCATGCCGGGGAAAGCCCATTTTCAAAAAGTTCAAGAGCTTTCCCTATGCTGGGAAAGCAGTTTCAAAGCTTTCCTACGCGGGAAAGCCCATTTTCAAAATTCAAGAGCTTTCCCTATGCCGGGAAAGCGATTTTCAAAGTTTCCAAAGCTTTCCCTATGCCGGGAAAGCCCATTTAAAAAAAAAAAAAAAAAGTTCAAAAGCTTTCCCTATGCTGGGAAAGCCCGTTTTCAAAGAGTCCCATTGTTTTCCCTATGCTGGGGAAAATGCATCCGAGGTCCTACCAGTTTTGCCTATGCTGGGCGAAACGCATCATCCATCCCACCTGGTTGTTGTTTGTTTGCTTGAGGCCGAACTACGCTTGGTCCGATTCCTTTATTAAGGGATACGAGGCGCTTACATTAGTAGGTCCGACCATCGAGCATTTAATTTGCATATCGCTATAAATTACGATAACCCGCTATAATCGACTAAAAATGTCTAGATATGGAGGTTTGATAAATTGTCTGATTATAACCGCTACACCGTGATATTTCTCCCTTCGTTTTGAAATGAAACGAAATTGAGAGTCTATTCTAATCAACGATGTTCGCCTACTCAAGAAGCTACGGGTTACCCGTAGACTCCATCGTTGAGGGGCTCTCAGACACCCCAATTTCGCACTCCCGTATGTGACATGACATAAAATATCAAGAACTGTTAAAACATTAACAAATGTCAAGTTACTGTGGTCAAAATTGCAAAAGGACAAAGCAGATGCACAAAAGGACAAACCGCAGTGGACCAAAGTGTCAAAAAGGAGGCGCTTGAGGTTTGGGTGTACCTACCAAGGGTTTGGGTGTGGCGCCCAAACCTCTAGTAGGTGGCACCCAAACCCTTTCTTCACACAAAGACTGCTCACTCAAGTTTTGCCGTAAAATGCAATTGGCCCAACGCGATGTACAACCCTCGATGCGCTTTGATGAAATCTCAAAATTTCTTTTGATGTCCCAGCCTCCTCCTATAAATAGAGGTGCCCGCTCCTTCATTCGACACACCTCGCTTGCGTAAAATTCTCTCAAGGCTCTCGTTACGCCGAAGAAATAAACACCGATAGATAAATTTCTAAAGCCTCGAAACCCCGCCTAAACCTCCGCCAAACACAAATCCAACCTAGAAGTGTACCTTAGCCCCCCGCCTAGGTATCCACCCTTTTTCCCTGGCCCAAAATCGTGGATAGAGCAGCTTGCTCGCCTCGATTTAAAAGGCCAAAATAGCCAAGTAAGTCGCTACTCCGCTAAAATTTAGCCTTTTCCACCAAACAAACAACCTGAATAACAGCTAGCACCCCGCCCGATCCCGAGGCCGAAAAGTAACTTTCAGAGCGCATACGCCGCCCAAATTCACACAACACACAACTTCAACTGCACTAAAAAGATTCTCTCTCCCCGAGGGACAGAGCGAGCACACCCCTACGCCGCTTGTAAGCTTTTATTGTTAAAGTTTTTTATTTCTATGTAATAGTATTATTTCCAACCGCCCAATGTAAATATATAAGCTTGTGCCGCCCTGATTTTATTAAGAAATAGTACTAAATGTAGCCGTTATTATGGCAAAATATTTTTAGATGAGTTTGTATTTATTTATTTTATTCAATAAAGTCTTTATTTGTAAATGTATTATTTCCGATCCGGTTCAATATAAAAAATATAAGCGCTATGTCGCCTCGGATTTTGTTAGAAATAATACTAAAAAGAGCCGTTATAATGGCCAAATATTTTTAAATGTGTCTGAATTATTGAAAGAGACAACCGCGAGTCCGTAAATAATGTGGCCACGAATGTATCTGCTTAATTTTCCCTTGTCAAAATAAGACCTTATTTATTTGCTAAGTAAATGTGACAATAAGCATACTTCACCAAAAACGCTTGAGACCGAAAGGGCGAGTTGGGTGCCTAGCACCTTCCCCCAACTCGTAACTTAGCCTCCGAACCCGCTCTAAAATCTCTCGGTTTTTTTTTTTTCGGTTTTCCTTTATTTTTGCCTTAAAATAAAGGTGGCGACTCTAAAACATTTTTGATCCAAAGGCCTCGCAACATCTTTCTTTGCACTTTCAATGCTCTCCCTAAATGAGGGAGAATGGGAATGGAAAGGTGATGTATTTCTATGTCTTGGTATCCCGAAATAATGGATAACTTGACGTAGAAAATCCAAGGCACTCATAGTGATCCAAAATAGGCCATAAGGCTATTTTCATAAAATTCATAGTGGGGCGCCGCAATATTCTTTCTTGCACTTCTCTATTTTCCCCGAAAGATAAAGGGAGAATGGGAATGGAAGAGTAATGCATTCCCATATCCCGTTATCCACTAAATAAGGGATAACTTGACATGGAAAACCATAAGTTCCCATATTGGATACAAAATTCACTCAAGGCAACCGAGGCACATTCCAACGTGCTAATATAGACAAAGACTCCTCTCGCATTTTGATTTCGCCTTTCCCCTAAACAAGAGAGGGTGGAACGAGAGCAAGCAGTGTACCGCATCCGCACGCACGCCGCATCTCTATCCGGGCGCTGGGGCACATTTCCTGAACCTCACAAAGATCTAATTTTTTTTTCTGAAATCATTGACAAATAAGAGGGTATTAGGGTTTTCGCAGTAGATAAAAAGACGGGGAAGAAGTTGTGGTATTTTTATCATAATCTATAACTTTCTTTGCAGCAATGGTGGCACAATCATTGACCGCTTCACTTGGTTTAGGAATGAACCCATGTCGTCTTAACACTAGTAGGTTTGCAATAGAAATATGATTTCGTCGGAAGCTTACAAGTAAATGCAATGTGTCCTTCACGAAATGTTTTGCCAAAATCCCAAATACTTTGAACCATAGTGCATATCCGCTTAGGGGAGGAGGTTTTGTAAGATCAATCTTGATACAAACCCTAGCCACGCTAAGTCGGAGTACCAATCATAAGGGGCTTAGAGCATCCACGATGAGACTTTTCTCTATATCTCCCTCGAAACACCTCATTTTCTGTTCAAATTATACTTTTTGAACACTAAAACCTCCTCCAATAAGCACCTTATATACAACTCTCTAAAACCTCGAATTTCTCTTAACTCAAGTAAGAAACCTAACTACTAATATATCTTCCTCTTTTTTTATTTCTATTTCGCCACCACAATCGAAATAAAATATTTAAATTTTGCATTCTGTATTTTTCATTCTATAAGAAAATGTCATATGTTTTGATATTATCAATCAATTAATTTAAATAAAAACATATGTCAATTAACTGGATATTCATGTTAAAAATTAAAATACATTTTCATTTTTTCCTCATATATTAATGACACAAGACAAATACTCACTTTGTTTCTAATATATTGTCCTACGTCCTCTTTTTTGTCGGCTAAAATATTGTCTTGATTCTAAGTTTTTCTTTTTAGAAAACTTACTTTTATACCATTTTCTCTTACGTTTTCTACCTATTTTAATTACGACCATATGTCAAAAGGCTTTAAATAAAACATTTATACCACTATTTATAGTATAGTCAATTAATTATTCTTAGAAATAATTGCGAGTCAGTACCTTTTAGAGAAATTATAACCTCTCCAATCCACTTTCTTTTTATTCAACCAGTAAACTGTTTTTTTTATAAATTTGTTCTGAAAATTACCATCTTCTCTACAATTCTCTCTCTCACCCTCTGACGAATTCAAACTTCTGCACTTTCTCTTTCTCTCTTCTGCACTTCTCTCTCTCTCTCTCTCTCTCTTCTGTACTTTCTCTCTCCTCGAAATTAATCTTTTCAAAGAAGTGAAAGTAGGTTTCAAATGAACTGCACTAGAAAATTGGTTTTGATAAGAGGTAAGATTTTGAATCCAAAATACTATACTGGAGTACGAAGGATATAAGGATGATAGCAAGGATTATCTCTATTGAAATAATGATTATCAACAAGTAAATCATTAATTAAATGATGTTGATGTTGTTTGTTCATGCTGCCGATGAAGATGATTCTTAGATAAATTGAGGACTCTTTCGTTGGCATGACATAATTTTTTATATCGAATGAAGTACAAGACCCACTGCATATCAAATCGAAGTTCTCAACAAGATCTATGATACTCATAGGGTTTATCCCATGATGTCTTTGTTTTAAGGCCAAAAAAATGCTACTTAAGAACTATTTTGGGCTTCAGAAGTTTTTTCGATGTCTAATCTTTACTTTGGAACCATTGCAATGTCCAATGTTTTCATTGCGATGTTGATATTGGAGCTGAGATTTTTGCATAAACCAAATTTTGATAGATTTCAATTGTGCATTGTGATGTCCAATGTTTTCATTGCGATGCCTGAATTTGAGCAAATATTTTTTACATAGCAATGCCCAAATTTTGACGGATTTCAATTGTGCATTGCAATGCCCAAATTTTGACAGTGGCTTTGTCCGCACGCCTTTCCTTCATTAAGGGTATCTTCGTCGTTTTATCTCCAAAAGTGTACTTTAACGGTTGAAAACAAATATCATGGACTATTCCGATTATAATTTCATCACAGGAGACTGACCCGAATTTCTCCCTTTTTTCTTAGGAATACTTGCAGGCCCGTCCACTTTTCAAAGTTTCTAATCGCTACAATCCCGTTCTTTTTTTCCAAACCGAAAAAGGACAGTTTAGAAGTCAAAAAGACCACGATGCCCTTAAAGAGCATGAGGCGTGCTACAGAAATAAATCGCGGTATATTGACTATAGAACCACAATTCATCATTTTTATTGCACTAATTTTTACACCGCAGTTCAATAGTTTAATTGTTTAGTCTAATTGCACTACGATACCAACTTTTTATTTACCGCGATAAATTGATTTTTAAACTGCGATACATTTACATAATCCATGTTGCACCGCGGTATAAACTTTTATGTACCGCGATTAATTAATTTTTGAACCGCGATACATAAAATATTACTCCCTCCGTCCCTAATTTATTGTCCTGATTGACCCGGCGCACCGTTTAAGAAAAACCTATTTGACTGGATTATTAATATTAATTTAATGTGTAGTTTCCTTTAAAGCCCATGTGTATGTGGCCCATAATTAAAGTAGGGTGAAAAAGTAAGGGTAAAGTGGTAAAAGTGATGTTCTAAAAAGGTAAGTTTCAAAGTGGATAATTATTTTGGGACGGACGAAAAAGGAAAGGAAGACGATAATTTAGGGACGGAGGGAGTATTAATACATTTTTGCACCGCAATACAAAATGATAATAGCAGACCATGTTCTCCACCTTCTTCCATCTCCTCCGTCATAAGTCTTCTTCTTTTCCCTCCTCCGCCTTCGTCCTGCTGAAAAATCCTTCAACTCAGCACAGATCTATTACCATTTCGTAGATAATGAATTAAACAAACTGTTTACAAAAGTGTATGTGTTGCTGAAACTGTTGAAAGAGACGATGAAATTTTTAAAACAATATTTCAAAAAGTAATTTTTTGCAATCGTTAAAAAAAAAAAAAACGGGGTAAAGGAGTTGGAAACTTTGGAAAGGGGGCCAGACAAAGTTTTACCCTTTTTCTTAATTTGTGGAAGTCGTAACCAAATTAGGACTGGAGACTTATGAGTGCTTGTCAAGAGAGAAGAGAGAACCACACCGACCCAATTGGGCTTTTAACATCAGGCCAGGAAATCAAGACTTCATGATTGACTTGAATAAGATTATGCTTGGAGTCAAAATGACCAATCGAAAAAGCTGCTTTGAGACCGCGTGAAAAAAATTCTTCAGCCATCGGAGCATTTACCAATCAAAGCAAATTGGAACGACTCAGACAAGAGAGGTAACAATGTCGTCAGAAAGCTTCAACGTCGGTTCTGCCTTGAAAGTAGGAGGGATAAGAGAGATGTTTGTAAGTGTAGCTGAAGAACCCACAAAAATAGCAAAGGATTTTTTAATAGTAGGAGAAGAGTGTCCAGAGCATAGAAGCATCCATGGTGGAGGAACCCTAGCTAGCATTGTGGACGAACATGTTTCCTAGAGAGAAACCGTTTGGACCGGCTCATTTTCGTCGACCTTTCTGAATATTTAAGGATCAATATTGCAATAATTCCTTTAATGGCCCAAAAAAATCACAAATACAATACATTATATATACATAAGGTTGTATGTATAAATTCGGAACCCCAAAGCAACCATATAAGTTGGCCCGTTGAAAAGAATCGAACATAATATCTCACACTTTATAAAATCTAAATTTTTTTACTGGGCCACCTAAGGGTTACTGAATAGACCATATTTGGTTTTAGTAAAGGCCACTTCTCTTTTCAACCTATAATCTGTATGCTTCCTAAGTATTTGACAAATATATTCAATGGTCCAGAACATCACAAAGCATCCCTACGTAGAGCAACACAGCTAAAGCGGCACACTATAGAGCCAATGTAGGTTCACCACGTAACCATAAACGGATCATGTTTCATGGAACCAAAAAATTCATGTCATCAACAAAGTTCCTACCCAATGAACAACAACCGTAGAACAAAAAGTTTCATGTTTTCAACAAAGTTCCTAACCAATTAACAATAATCGGAGAGAAGACATTGGAAGCTGACAATTTTCCCGACGTTCATTCAATAAACATTCAGCTTGGACTTACAAAACATGTATAGTAAATAAACCTGTCTGCAGTTTTGCATTCATAATATTACCAACTTTTGCCTTCTCTTCAAAATTATGCTATACACCTTTTGAGTCCAACTGTTTCCTGACTCTCCATCCTGAGTTATAGCTTCTTCACAAGTTTTAGTTGGAAACTCCGCCACCTTTGCCATTTCTACACAATCGTCAATCGCTATTCGCTAGGGAACCCAGACCAGCCACAATCTCAGATAGGGAGATAGTTGGGGAATCCAGACCCAGCTGTAAATCAGATACAGTGATCAGCATCAGTTTCACAGGCGGGAACAGAAGAATAATCACCCTACCTGCAATTTTGAGTTCTTCTTCGTCTATGCTGTCAAACGTGTAATAGGGTCATCCTTCACCTTTCATTCACATCATACAAGTCACATATATCAGCCACTGGGTACCGAGTGAGACAGGCATCATATATAAAATAATAGCCCCAGGTATCTGTGGCTCTAACATCATGTGCTCTTCGTAATCTCAGTTTGGTGATAGCAAGGCGCCTCGAGAAATTTCAATGTACTCGAGCAAGCCTCACTCTCACATTAATTCACTTGGTGAATGAGCTAATCACAGTTACTTGGAAGAGGAAGCAGAGAGCATCCTTCTGATTATCCTTTTCATCCCTTTGGATCCTTTCATTACTCTACTTACTAACACATTAAATACAACCAAACCAACCAAGGATTGATTTTATTCCATGAAATACTTCTCGCTTCATGCAACACCATTTTTACAACACACACACACACACACAAAGTCTCTTAAGGTGCTCCACAGCAGAACTCATTCATCCAAAGCCAAACACACTAAGTTGGCCATAGTGGAAATGACTGAAGAAGTTTGCAAACAGGCAGCAATATATCTCACTGATATTGTAAAACCACACTCCATGATGGTGCCTCCACACTCTAGGACACCACATGAGCACAAGAAGCTAGAAAGTCCACCTCAACATACATCATGTACTTGTCAGAACACTACTTATCTTCAATCTAAACCCAAGCCAAGACCTTGTGTTTAGAGGCTATACTACATTAAAAACAAGTCTGGTAACGGTAACAGTTCATGTGAAACAGGAGTACAAAATGCAGATTGAACTCAACAGTGCAGGCTCACAAAATATCGTAGATATTGTACTAATTTTTCCTCTTTACTGTAGCGAAGTTAATTGTTTACAGATTTCAAAGACTGATGCAGTGAAGTTGGAAAAAGAATTTCAAGAAGTTAAGCTCGTGATTAGTAAGTAGACCTGGCGGTTTATACAATTTATACAACTACACGTACTAGTAAAACTTTAAACAGAAACTAAAGCTGAAATCTTGATCATGGATGGTAATACAGTACAGTGCAGTTATGACTGGCTAGCATCTACAAGGGCAGAAAGAAAGAATTTGATCTGGAGGTTGGAAGGAGTACCATACTTTGAGGGAGATCTCTAAGGAAATAGAGGCCATTAATAGTAATCCTTGAAATGTGATAGCCGCTTGATAATTGAGAAACAATCTTTCTATCTGTTCCCACTAATCTTTAACCGAGCATTTGCAATTCTTTTGATGATCCGTGAGTTCCTGCCATTATTAGGTTTTTCTATTTAGTGAAATGATTCCTTGTAAGAGTACAGAACTACTAATGTTCTTCTAACATCTGCCCAAGGAAGAACAGTGCAGAAGAAGCACTGGAATCTTACGTATATAAGGGACAACTATTCTAAGATTCCCAATATCACCTCTATTATGTCATTGAGAATCTGAGATAAAAGGTAGTGAGGTTAACTCAAAACATACCTGAATCTGTTTTTGTAGAAACTTGACATACTCTACTGCCTCTTCTAACATATCTGCCGTATTAGTTTGCTGCATGACCACATCAAAATAATGTAACATCTTGAAACCATGTTATGTAGTACAATAATATAGATGACCTGAATCTCAATAACAACAAAAAAAGTCACAGTTAATCAAACAAAAAAACTCTTCCTGATAAGCAACTGTACACAAATGAAATAAACACCATGTGTCGAAGGAAACAAGTCATGTGATAGGAAAGCTTGTCAGTAAAAATATGTCTTTAATCGTTCTGGTACCCAAATAAATTTAATACAAAAGATGATAATAATAGTAAAGACTCCATTTTTTAAAATATAAAGAAGATGAGATTTCCTCCCAACACATTGTCTGAACATATAGGACCACCTGCTTGTCAACAAACTTATCAACCTAATCATAGATTCCATCAGTTAGAGAAGATAAGAGCAAGACAGAAACAAAACCAGAAACAAGCAATAGGAGCTGGCGAGTTCAATATTCCAAAAGGAACCTGAAATCTGCAAGTAATCTATCGAAAAATATTTCAAGGGCAACCTATATAATTTCTCATTTCAAAACTAGTTAGCCACTTTTCACAAATAGAAGCCTTACAAAAATCTACATTAATAACAAACAAAGATCTCTAACACTACCGTGCCAACCCCAAAAAAGGAAAAGAGAAAGGAAAAAGTACACCTAGTGTAGATGCTGGCAGAAAAGAAATTTAGCCACAACTTTTAAATCAACATAGGGAATTGATATAACTCGTAATTGTTGCTTGAGAACTCTACTCTGTGCTTACTGTCAATACATATGATACTTATTCAATGAAACTCTATATTATAAATGTACGGATAAAGGAAATAAAAAGTAACATGATTTCTACAGGTGGAATGATGCCTCAATCCTGAGTATCTACCAATATCAACAACATGCACTTGGTCGTTACATAACCCAAAATGCTTAACACCAGGTTTATGAGCTGTGGTCTACTAAATACCAAGTCCGATATCTCTCACAGTATCCTTCACACTTTCAACGTGGACTTATGAGCTTGTTTAGTGGAGCATTTTAACTAAAACGTTGGCAAAAAATATAGCATTTTCTCTTTTAAAGTGTTTCAATATAGCGTTTTAAAAATGTGTTGCGTTTAAAAATGCTCCAATTTGGAGCGGTGAGGAAAAACTGAGGTTTTAGAACGCTGCGTCAATTTTTTTCAAATGCTTTGTTTATGAAAATAGCATTTTGAAATAGTTTCCCAAACATATTTATAAGAAAAAAAACTGTGTTTCGAAAAAGCCAACTGAGGCCTAAGTTCCAAAAGTGTTACGGAGGGATATACAGTATTGACAAGGTCACAAGGATGCACCATGGACCAATATGTGTAGAGCACAGGCACCACGTACAGAAAAGGTCTGAATCTGCAGTGTCCAAGGTGCATCGAAACCAAAATGTATAGAACACAGGCGAAATGCTTTAGAAGTGTTTGTATCCTCATACTTGAGTGTATATATATATATATGTATGTATATTTCAATTTTCCATGCCTATCTTTTCTTTAAGTTGCGGGTTAATAACATTTTTGATACCCCAACTTTACTCATTTTTCAGTTTTCATACCCACTGTTTCTAGGCAATCAAAGTTAAGCCAAACCTTTCCAAAATTCATCACTTTTAATCCCAAACGCTAAATGGCCGTGAATTACTAACGACTGACCTCCTATCCTAGGTTGGAAACCGGCAACAGGCTTGGCAACAGGTATACCTTACATCCCTTATTCATTTCCCGTACTTTCTCCCAATTTCTCCCAATTTGCTTATGTGCCCTAATTTCTTTCGTCCCCAATTTCCTTCCTCGGTTACAACCCTAATTTATCTTTCCCCAATTTGTACATTCCCAATTTAGAGACAGAAAATCAAGATTCGACTTGGCAACAGGTATACCCTTACATCCCTTGTTCATTTTCCGTAATTTCTCCCTTCTTCCATTTCCCCCAATTTTCTTTTGTGCCCTAATTTATTTCGTCCCCAATTTCTTTCCCCAATTACAACCCTAATTTCTCTTTCCCCAATTTGTGCATTCCCAGACAGAAAATCAAGTTTCGATGGTGAAAAGGAAGAAGGATGAGTTGCAACCACAGTACGATAAGTTTTAATTAGAATGTCTGTGCAAATGTTTTTCATGAATATTTTTTCTTAGCTTACAATGTCTCTTGCATCAATATGATATCAGTTTGTGATTTGCAAATTATAAGTTTTAATAAGAACTAATTTAGTGTTATGTTCTAAGCTTACAATGTCTTACTGTTTTAACTCATAGTGATATCATGAATTGGGTAGCTGAGTGTGCCATCTTTTTCATGAATATTAGTTATTAGCTTAGAATGTTTTACCTTATTGTTTAAACTCATAATGACATCATGAATTGTTTGCTTATGTGTATAATTTGTTTCCTAAAGGTCATGTTGCTGTATAATTGTTACCCTAATTGTTGTTGTATAATTCTAGGGCAAATTCTGATTTGATTTCTTTTATTTGTTGTAGACCCTGAAGGTGATATTCTTTCTTTTTCATTGAAAGTATTTCATGGTGGTATGATTAAGCATGACTGTATAGAGTATATTGGAGGGAAAATAGATTTTTTTTTATTGGGTGGATGCAACAGAATTTGGGTTGACTGACTTAAAGGATTTTGTGGAAGAATTAGGTTATAACTTTGAAACAGTTAAGATATGGCATCAATCTGCACACTATATGGGTTATACACTCATTGCTAGTGAACAGCATGCTTCAGCTGCTTTACTGAGGTCTATACCTACTAAGAAAAAGCAAAACCTTTACTTAGAGCATCAATCTTCAAAATCCCACCATTGATAACCCTGAAAATCCTACTTATTCAAACCTCCAAACAGATAATGACACATTTGACTTCTCTTTTCTTGATCGTGAACAAAACCCAAATCCTGAAAATCCCAACTCATCTTCTGACTCCTCTGATTCTGATGAATTTTGTGACTCTGAGTATGATATGGAAGAGCATGATATTGATTTTGATAAGCATGTTGATGCCAATGTTGTGTTTGATGATATTTTGGGGAAGGGTAAGTCAGTTAAAAATAAATATGTTAGTGAGAAAATGTTTGCTAGGATGGAAGAGGATGGTGAGAAAGCTTCTGATAGTGATGATTTTCAGAGTGTGTTGGGCAGTGATGAAGAACCAGATGCAAATTACCCCAAACATGACCCTAAGACCTCTAGAAATCCTGAATTAAAACTGGGAACAATTTATAGTACAAAGAAAGAAGTGAAATATGTGACTGAAACATTTTGCTTGAGAAGGGGAATGGTGATAAAGTTTGATAGGAATGATACTAGAAGGTTAAGGGAAATTTGTAGAAAAGAGGGATATTAGTGGTATGCATTTGCTGCTCCAATGCAAAATGACAAAGCTTGGCAATTGAAAGGGTATAATCCAAAGCATACACAATGTGGATGGAACTACAACAACCCAAGTATCAAGTCTACTTGGATTGGGAAGACATTTGTCACTACTAGAAAATTGTTTTTAGCAATCGCCAAAACTAAAAAACCATCGCCTTAGACTATATGTGATGGTCAAAACAATTACCGGTTTCATCGCATAAAGCCTTGTCGCTGAAACTTTAAGCGATGGTAAAAGTAGTTGCATTATCTCATAGATTTTTGGTGATGGCATAAACAATCACCTAACATGAAAAATAATATTTATTTTTTTAATTTATAAAAATACAAAGTCATCGCATAATATATGAAAAGACGATTATTAAACCGTCACCTTAGTACTAAATAAGTGATTGCTAAAGCAATCGTCTTCATAATAGACGATGGCTTATTCAATCACTTTAGAGGACGTTAGGCAATTGGTATTTCCATCATGTTATCTTGGAATACGCGATTGTTTTAACCATCTCTCTAGTGAGCCATAAGTGATTGTTTTGGCTATCACATTATTTAGGAATACGCGATTGCTTTAACCATCGTTTTATCTGAGGTTACACAATTGCATTGATCATCGCTTTATCTTCGTATGCGCGATTGCTTTTATAATCGCTTTATTGTGGCATACGTGATTGTTTTTCCCATTGCTTTATCTCCGAATATGTGATTGCTTTGGTCATCGCTTTATATTGAAATACACGATTGCATTAACCATCACTTTATTGCTATATGTGACATCACATCATTTCTTATACGTGATTGTTATTGCCATCGCATTAGCTCTTATTAAGCGATGGCTTCTACAATCTAATACCCTATAAAATATGATAACATTCACCATCACTTTAACACAATTGATTTTTCCCTACCTAGCTCGATATCATCATTTTCATAAATGTGTACAACATTTATATACCAAAACCATACAAAAGATTTCAAATCAAACGACTCATAATATTTCATATTAAAGAATTATGTCATATAACCTCATCTAGCAAAATATGTTATTCAATAAGTCAACATCAAAGTACTTGTAACTACCCTTAATAATCTTTTTTTTTTTTGCTTAAAATCCAACTTTACGCATCAAGTAGTACATGATTTAATGAAGAGAAAATAACTCAGAAAAATCAATCATCACTAGACTCGGATTCATCATCGTTATCACCATTATCTTCAGTGTCAAAATCATCACAACCACGAGCAGATGAAGGACCATCTGGACCATCCGAACACAGGCGACATCGAAGCACCATCATTTGTAAGAGGCATAGGAGGGGACGAGCGAATAAAGTGAAATGAGGAGGAGCTGGTATGCCGAACTTCTCAGAAATTTCTTGCATATATCGAGACATCTCTGAAATATAACTACCTTGCTCTGAAATATAACTACTCTGACTATTCACAATTTTGTACAATTTCGCTTTGTCTTTCTCCAACCTCTCAAGTTTCTTCGAATGCTCTTGAGATTCAATGTGTGTGTTATAGTCTTTTGAGACACCTGTTTTACTCCACCTTTCGCCAGGTCGTCCAATGAGCCTACCCCTCGTCACACCCCCAACACATTCCTGCCAAATCTCTAAACCAGGATCCTCAATTCCAATCACGCTTTCATCAGGGGCAAATCCATGTTTTTCGCGTAATTTATTTGCATATTCATCCTAACAAAATAATACACATGTAATTAATATATGTATGTGTTCAAAAGAAACAAAAACATGGCATGGCATCACAATAAACAACATGAACAACACGAAAAACAACATAAACAATAGGCTAAATATCAACCCAAATCTCTACCTCAACACGAATGCATTGCTCACCGACAAGTTTGACCAGACTTCAACTCGGTTTGACTCATGATAAATTTTAACCTCAAAACACATACTAAACATAGGCAAAAACTAAGAAGCGAATAAGCCAACAATATCTGAACTAAAGAGCTAAGCCTCACTTAACATAACACATAATCTAAATTCATAAATAACTACATTCTTTTGATAGTTGACAATATCTCATCGAAAGCCCTAATGGTCAGCCCATACTCGGATTTTAGATGTAGTAACTGACTTACTGCTGTCAATGTGGAGTATGTGTCACAACCCTTCCACAATGGCTCATCCGCAGCATTATACATGTCATAGAACTTTTTGGAATTAGTATTAGGGTTTTCATTGAATGGTTGAAAGTCGGGACCAGCTGCCTCCGCAATCATTTCCTTTGCCCAAGTTTGGTTTCCCTCCTCTTCAACATCAACCATATCATCATCTGATTCGACATGTGATTCCCCATGTCTAGTCCACAGTTCATAATTTGGCACAAACCCATACCTAAGCAAGCACATTTGAACGGTTTCTTTTGACTCATAATTAAGAAATTCACATTTATTTGATGGACAACGAATCATTCCATCTGCAACACACTCTCGATGGGAAAAGGCGAATTCAAGAAATTCCTTAACTCCTCTTAAATATTCTTCGGCATGTTTTGATTTCTTCCCAATATCCCTGTACATCCAACTCCGATTCGCTGACATGAATCCTAGTTTACAATGTACCAACCAAATCAAATCAATCAACAAGCCTACTAAGAAACAAAACTTTTGATATCTATACAAATAAAAGAGAGTACAAATGTAGCAGAAACAAGTTTAGAATGGCATAAGATATGTTTAAGAGGATTTTTACAAGGAGAATACTTGAATGGGAAGGATCTAGGAAGGACACTACTAAATAATCAAGGGTACTTCTATATTTGGTTATCAGTGAACTTGTACTAAGTTTACTCATCAGAGAATGGATATCATAAAATGGCAAAAAATGCCTCTCAAAACAACCCTAAAAGTGTTTAAATATGTCTAAAACCCTAAAAGCAATAAATAGTTGAAATAACAAAAAAGCCCGAAAACTGACAAAAAAACTTCAATGGCCCATAACACCATCTAAATGACACTTTTTGGGCTTAAAAAAAGCTCCTAACCGAGTTACACTCGGTTAATTTTGTACGTCTTTTCGAGAGCTTCGTTTTGATATGTGGCGGGCCCCGTAACTCCACCCGAGTCAAAAGTTATGCCCTTTTCCACACGCTCGGTCTAAACGGTCGAGATAATCAAGCGCAAGATTGCCTGCATCACTTGCTGATCGCGGTTTCGATGTTTGGGTTGGAAATGTCCCTGGGAATTGAGTTGAAAGGTAGGGCAACAAAAAACTTTAAGGTAAGGCTACCTCTCCGTGTGGGCATACGTATGTGAGATAAACCACAATAGAACAACCTCGTTCCAACAAGAAACAAAACAGAAACTGCCACTTCTTGCAAGTCAGCCGTAGATATTCTGAAACATACGACCTAAAATGTCTGTTTTGCAGTACTTTAAGGAACCAGTTTCTGGAAAGCGATTCCGGTCAAAGAATGAAGTGCTCCATTACCTTGAAACGGGAAGCAAGATGAAGAAAAAGCAAGCTCCAGATGGTGATAATATGGTTGGTTAATTGTGTTTTTGCTCTGCTCACGGCAAATTGATTCTTATCTTACATTTGAATTACTTACTGTTATATGATCCATTTATTGTACATAACCAAGCTTCTCTTTCAGCCATCAGAGAGCACCAGCACTGGTGCTCGTAAAAGGAAGAACTCTGCCTCAAAGAGCAAGGAAAAATTGGTGTTTCGAGGCTATATTCAGGGCTGTTTTAGAAGGGATTTTGAGCAGGTTTTGGATAGACTAAAGGGCTGTGAATTATTGGCTAATTGGCTAGTAATTTTGGGGTAGGTTTGAGTCGGGTTTGGGGCTGAATAAAGAGAGCTGAATCAGATTTGTTGGCTCAGTTTTGACGCCGTATCAGAAAGAGTGGGCTGCTGCTCGTGTTTTCCTATCCAACCAAAAGCCCTAGAAGATATGGAGGCCCAACATCTGGTTGAAGACATTCTGAACACCACACAACCAGAATTAGTGTCCACACAGTTCATACCAACCAGAATTATTACTTACTCTGCCTGCTCGTGTAGTTCTGGGCAGATTTTCGGCTGTTAAAAATTGGTGTTTCGAGGCTATATTCAGGGCTGTTTTAGAAGGGATTTTGAGCAGGTTTTGTGGCTGAAGTTGGGGCAGTTTTGAGCAGGTTTTGGATAGACTAAAGGGCTGTGAATTATTGGCTAATTGGCTAGTAATTTTGGGGCAGGTTTGAGTCGGGTTTGGGGCTGAATAAAGAGAGCTGAATCAGATTTGTTGGCTCAGTTTTGACGCCGTATCAGAAAGAGTGGGCTGCTGCTCGTGTTTTCCTATCCAACCAAAAGCCCTAGAGGATATGGAGGCCCAACGTCTGGTTGAAGACATTCTGAACGCCACACAACCAGAATTAGTGTCCACACAGTTCATACCAAACAGAATTATTACTTACTCTGCCTGCTTGTGTAGTTCTGGGCAGATTTTCGGCTGTTAAAAATTGGTGTTTCGAGGCTATATTCAGGGCTGTTTTAGAAGGGATTTTGCGCAGGTTTTGTGGCTGAAGTTGGGGCAGTTTTGAGCAGGTTTTGGATAGACTAAAGGGCTGTGAATTATTGGCTAATTGGCTAGTAATTTTGGGGCAGGTTTGAGTCGGGTTTGGGGCTGAATAAAGAGAGCTGAATCAGATTTGTTGGCTCAGTTTTGACGCCGTATCAGAAAGAGTGGGCTGCTGCTCGTGTTTTCCTATCCAACCAAAAGCCCTAGAGGATATGGAGGCCCAACGTCTGGTTGAAGACATTCTGAACGCCACACAACCAGAATTAGTGTCCACACAGTTCATACCAAACAGAATTATTACTTACTCTGCCTGCTTGTGTAGTTCTGGGCAGATTTTGCTGTTAAAATTGGTGTTTCGAGGCTATATTCAGGGCTGTTTTAGAAGGGATTTTGAGCAGGTTTTGTGGCTGAAGTTGGGGCAGTTTTGAGCAGGTTTTGGATAGACTAAAGGGCTGTGAATTATTGGCTAATTGGCTAGTAATTTTGGGGTAGGTTTGAGTCGGGTTTGGGGCTGAATAAAGAGAGCTGAATCAGATTTGTTGGCTCAGTTTTGACGCCGTATCAGAAAGAGTGGGCTGCTGCTCGTGTTTTCCTATCCAACCAAAAGCCCTAGAAGATATGGAGGCCCAACATCTGGTTGAAGACATTCTGAACACCACACAACCAGAATTAGTGTCCACACAGTTCATACCAACCAGAATTATTACTTACTCTGCCTGCTCGTGTAGTTCTGGGCAGATTTTCGGCTGTTAAAAATTGGTGTTTCGAGGCTATATTCAGGGCTGTTTTAGAAGGGATTTTGAGCAGGTTTTGTGGCTGAAGTTGGGGCAGTTTTGAGCAGGTTTTGGATAGACTAAAGGGCTGTGAATTATTGGCTAATTGGCTAGTAATTTTGGGGCAGGTTTGAGTCGGGTTTGGGGCTGAATAAAGAGAGCTGAATCAGATTTGTTGGCTCAGTTTTGGCCGCCGTATCAGAAAGAGTGGGCTGCTGCTCGTGTTTTCCTATCCAACCAAAAGCCCTAGAGGATATGGAGGCCCAACGTCTGGTTGAAGACATTCTGAACGCCACACAACCAGAATTAGTGTCCACACAGTTCATACCAAACAGAATTATTACTTACTCTGCCTGCTTGTGTAGTTCTGGGCAGATTTTCGGCTGTTAAAAATTGGTGTTTCGAGGCTATATTCAGGGCTGTTTTAGAAGGGATTTTGAGCAGGTTTTGTGGCTGAAGTTGGGGCAGTTTTGAGCAGGTTGTGGATAGACTAAAGGGCTGTGAATTATTGGCTAATTGGCTAGTAATTTTGGGGCAGGTTTGAGTCGGGTTTGGGGCTGAATAAAGAGAGCTGAATCAGATTTGTTGGCTCAGTTTTGACGCCGTATCAGAAAGAGTGGGCTGCTGCTCGTGTTTTCCTATCCAACCAAAAGCCCTAGAAGATATGGAGGCCCAACGTCTGGTTGAAGACATTCTGAACACCACACAACCAGAATTAGTGTCCACACAGTTCATACCAACCAGAATTATTACTTACTCTGCCTGCTCGTGTAGTTCTGGGCAGATTTTCGGCTGTTAAAAATTGGTGTTTCGAGGCTATATTCAGGGCTGTTTTAGAAGGGATTTTGAGCAGGTTTTGTGGCTGAAGTTGGGGCAGTTTTGAGCAGGTTTTGGATAGACTAAAGGGCTGTGAATTATTGGCTAATTGGCTAGTAATTTTGGGGCAGGTTTGAGTCGGGTTTGGGGCTGAATAAAGAGAGCTGAATCAGATTTGTTGGCTCAGTTTTGACGCCGTATCAGAAAGAGTGGGCTGCTGCGTTTGATTTCCTATCCAACCAAAAGCCCTAGAAGATATGGAGGCCCAACGTCTGGTTGAAGACATTCTGAACACCACACAACCAGAATTAGTGTCCACACAGTTCATACCGACAAATGATAAACCCTTTTCGCCAATTTTTATTTTCTGTAGGCAGATATAGTTACCTCATCCATTTCATGATATGGGTAGATTTTAGCTGAAAACAATTATGGATGGAGGGCCAGTTACAACAACTGTCATATTTTGGATGGTATCGAAGGAAACTTGAACTTTTAGATTACTGCATGCTTGATTGGTTCTCTATTTGTTGGGGTTACATTTCAGTGATTCATTACAGTTAATAATTCTGCAGAAAGTATTTCTTTTGGCATCCAGTTTTGGAATGACATATCATCTATTAGTCTTTCTTATTTTCTTATGGAGTAACGAGGAAATTACAAGTCTTATTACTGAGGCTGCCATTGTAGCATGAGCTGCTGTGGAAGCATTACATGTATCAGTCTACGTCTGTTTTCCTCACCTTGTCAGCAATGCCCCCATCGTCGTAAGATTTAAGCTTCAATTGTGAAGAAATTTTTATTAGTATTGGCTATTCACCCCCCGCCCCCTTAGCCTATACTCTAGCATTAGTGTGGGACCAACACTTTCCCTGTTAGAAGTAGTGGAAACTGCTCTCAAAACTTTCAATCAGAGAGAGACTCCAAAAGCCAACTAATACAATCAGTATTTGCAGAGATCTGGCCTGGGATTTTTTATCACCGAGAATGGGCAGCATTGATATTCCTGCTTTGCCTGGTACAGACTCAACAATCAATAATTTGAATCTGTACAGAATGGCCTGGGATTTTTTTATCACCTAGATTGCCTGCATTGATATTCCTATTACTCTTCTGCGAGGACTTCTCTCTTTAGAATCTTAAATCGTACAGCTAGTTGAATGTTAAGTAACTTTTCATACATTTTGCAGGATTCATTGACAGCAATTAATTAGAGGAGGCCGTATACCTCCTCCTGGAATCATGCTATTATTGCAGGCATAGAATAATTTCAACAAATTCATACCAAATCATTGACCGCTTATGGCAGATCACAAGCTTGTGTTGATTTATCAGCTGGGAATTATGAGCAGCATTCAGATCCAGTAAATGGGGATTGGTTCCAATTTTTCATCATAATATTGTCACCAATGGACTGCAACAAATCGTGGGTGCTATTGCATGAACAACACTGCAAGCTGCAACTACAGCCTAAACTAATTGCTAATCACTATTAAATAGCACTGCCTCATACCTACCAAACTACTTTTCCGGACCATGTGTTCAAGCATCCTATGCTCATTCAACAGTTTCAGATTTCACCTTCAATCAAAGAGAAATCCAAGACAAAACAAGACCTTCTAGCAACCACCCCTCTTCTTTTTCTTCCTATCTTTTTTTTTTTTTGGTTATAATAAGTCACCTAACAACCAACAGTTTTAGATACCCAAATTAATCTTCCTCAAATTCTACAGAAAGAGACTGAAAATAAAATATTATTAACTCAAAGCCCATAGCATAACAGAATGATAGTACATCTGCGTAGACCTTTCTCATTACTAGGAGATTATTCTATGACACATTGGTTTTCCTGGTACTGAATGTTAAGTAACTTTTCATCCTAGTTTTGCAGAACCTTTTTTCCATTGCTTTTGGAAGCTATGATGCTTCAAGGTCCACAAGTATCTCATCATATTAAATGGAGTAAAATTATTCTAATTGTGAGAAAGATATGATAGCATGCGGTTAATCAAGTAATCAATAAATAGAATAATTTCAACAAATTCATCAATCAAAATATAAAATCAGTTAATCAAGTAATTAATAAATCAACTATATAAACCCAAATTTAAAAAATCAAAAGCCCTAATTTTGAATAAAAAGATAGATCATAAATTCATAATAGTTATGAAATAAAATTCAGAACTGAATAATTCAAGAGAGAGTCAATTAATTACCTACTTGAGAGAATGAGAAAGAGACTTGAGTGACTAACTGGCAATCTGGAAGCTCAAGCCTTCAGCCTTCCGTTCCAAGAGAAAGAGACTTGAGAAAGAGACGGAGAAAGAGACTTGATGCTGCCTTCAATTCTGCCTTCAACTTCACCAACAGCCGTACCAGTTTTTATTTCTATGCACTGCCCCAATTAATCTAGGGGTCAGGCTAACCACACACCAACATCTTCTTTCTACACCCCAAGTTATAAAATTGCAAAAATGACATTGCGTGAAATGACCAAATAAACCCTCCAACCTAAAAGAACACCCCATAACTTAATTAAACTAATGTCATTCTATAATATTTTAACATTCTACCTACACCCCAAACTTAATACAGCTAGCTACTTCTTCCTTTCCCACCATTCTTCCTTTTTTTAGTTCCTCCACAACCCTACCTACATCATATTGTTAAAAATATCAAACATGGAGCAAAAAGAAGTAATTGAAACACATAATGTAAGTATTACTTGTATTTTATTCTATTAAAACTTAATTTTTCATCAAATTTTGCTTAAATTCCAAAAATTCATGTTAAAGGTAATGCGGCTATGGTTTGCCGCACACTCCTTCTTGTGTGCACAAGACAGTCGCCGCACACTCCCTCTTGTGTGCACAAGACAGTCGCCGCACACTCCCTCTTGTGTGCACAAGACATTCGCCGCACACCTCCCTTCATGTGCACTAAATGTCTACCGCACAGTCCTTGTTTTGTGCACAAATCATATGCCGCACAGTCTTTAATTTGTGCACAAAGTGTTGGCCGCACAGTGTGTAATTGACATGCAATTTTTTTTTCCAGGATTCAAAGACATCATTTTATTCAGGTACTCACATTACATACGATATACATCATTGTTTCACATACAAGTTATATATTAATAAACTGTACCTTATTGACATTTACTTACTTTCATTTGCGGGTTAATTTACGTCGGGGTTGCCGTTAGCTTTTGTCCCAATTGTATGAGATCGCGCGTGGAATGTCTTTGGCTTGAAATTAATTTATAGTCAACAACTTTTGTCATATAGTGAAAGTGTAGAAAATGAGTGATTTGTTCTCAAAAGTTCGGACAGTATCAATTTGGATGAGTGATATGTATTTTCATTTAAACTTGGAATGTTGGTTGCATTTTATATTTGGATTAGTGATATGAAAATCTATTTAAACTTGAAATTTTGGTGGCATCAAATATTTGGTTTGAAATAAGCCATACATAACACTAACATGTCTCAAACATACATAACTTGTCTTCAAAATACATAATACGTCTCAAACATACATAACACTAACATGTCTTAAACATACATAACATGTCTTCAAAATACATAATACGTTAAACATGTCTAAAAATACATAACAATATCAAGGTTGCGTCCTACGACGAGTCTCAACTCGAGATGCCTCCTCCCATGGACCTTGTACAAAGCTATGTATTATCGAGATCACCGACAGACACTCCTCATAAGTTATACTTCTATCACCCGATCGCACTCTTCGCATTATCGGTCTGTCAAATTGCGAATAGTCAAACGGTCTCTCGCATTATCTGCAATGGGATTAGTCACCCTAACCCTAGTCGATCGAGCGGCGGGCTTTCGCACAATGGGATGTGAAATTCGCAAGTACCAATCCATGTATTCAGGTGAACATTCAGATGGATATCGAGAAGCTCGCCCGAATTGTTCAGAAGATAATATATGGCTCTCAACAAGGTTCCAATATGCTGCAAGTGCTATCCACATTATCAAATCACGAGGGTTATTTCTAACAGGGATGTCATGTGCGATAGGGATAGATGGAATAGTCCGACGCGTCCGAACCTGTCGAAGCACTCGATGCAGGTATGGCTCCACATTGGCTCCCATGACTATACATCCATGATACAAGGAGTTTTGATGAAATGGAAAATGCTCCCCGACCGTGTCGCCGTAAGTGGGTCCACGCAACCTACAACATATTTAAAATTTTATTAAATACAACAATTTACTAACGAATGACCGAAGCACGAGCATAAATAAATGTAAAAGATGAATACTAACGTCATTCGCCGTAAGCATGTCAATATTTTCACGTATAGGTAACCGGTCCATGCTTGTTCCTTGATTTCCGGCCGGTTTCCACATACGAGCAAGCGCTTGTGTGTGTTCGGTACCCCACATTATGATCGTGGCCGAACTGTGGAAATCGTAAGTATATCCATGCCTACATGCAATAAAACATTCAATTAGATGTGAAATATCCAAAGATAAATTAAACATGTCAAAAAAAACTATAAATTTTAAATATACCTCTAATAATGTGAAGTATCCAACTATCTCGCTTGCCTCATATCCGGGACGCCCCTAGTCGTCTATATAGATAAGCCAAGGTGGCAACTCCTCACGCATAGGTATGTACATCATCAAGATCCTCCACCCACCGTAAGTATGAGAGCATCACTGTGAGCCGCTCTTATCCGTGAAGATGGTGCAACCCAAGAGGTACAACATATAAGCCCTCACCGAACACGCCACCTTGTCTAAATCATCGAATCGGCATCTTCACTAAACCTATTACGTAGCCACTCTAACTTGTGAAGCACCCCTTCTACCTCCCATTCCTCAATCATCTCGGCTTTGGACACTCCCAATATCTCGCTAGCGGACTAAATTGATGTTTCGTAGCAAATAATGGCAACCCCGAAATCGGAAGTCCAAGAATACAAAAACATCATCCAAGGTTATCGTCATTTCACCGAAGGGCAAATGGAATGAGTTTGTCTCTGGATGCCACCGCTCCACAAACGCTGAAAGCAACGGTTTGTGAACATCAAGATAGGTCAGAATCCTTAGGGTATGGATCCTTGTTCCTCTTACCAAATCCCTCCATACTTGGGCACCCATGGAATGACCCATTGACGTAGTTTTGAGCGATCTTTGGTGAAACTTCAAAACTCTCGCTCTTGTCCACGCCAAATCGATGCTGCTACATGTGTCTTGTACGTAATCAACAAAGATGGGTCAAGTGGACCACCAGGAAATCCCATCTCAGGTTCATGCTCAGGCTCACGCTCGGTCTCAGTCTCAGTCTCACTCTCAAGGTCAGGGTCAGGGTTAGGCTCAGGCTCAGGCTCAGGATCAGGCTCAGGATCCTGAAAATGTATAGGCTCTTGATCTATATGCTCTGGGGCACTCGCGTCACGGCGCATGTTGCATTTCTCGATGCGGTGACACGACGCCTAATATATTTTTGCGTGCGAGAACCTATCAATTGGACCTCTGTAACAACAACAAACAAGTAATATTAGAGGTTATATAGAAACAGTTCAAGCCTAAATAAATAAATCAAGCAGTCATATAAATATTTTGAATGTTAGACAAATTTGAGGTCTGTGCGGATAATTCATGATGCACACGTGAGAGCTTGTGCGGTGAAGAACTTTAAAGTTGGATTTACTCATGACATAACTGAGAGAGCATAATTAGGTGGTCAGAAGGCCAAAGCAATAAAGAATAACTTGCATTGCTCAAACATCGGTCATGGACAAAGCAATGACAATTCTATTATTTGACAATGACAACAGTCGAAATCTTGTCGAAAAGTGCATTTCTATTTATATTTTTTTTATAATTTATAATTTCTATTTATAATGATACTAGGAAGAGTATGAATGTTGATAAGAGCCCATCCGCATGACATCTTGATAAAATTGTCAAAATCAGATCACAATACTCAACAACTTAACCTTGTCCCGCTTGCTTTTAGTCGGCTACATGAACCCTTTTTCACCATTTGTTCGAGCCAATGCAAGGTCATCATCATATATAGATATATTGCATTTTTTATAAAATTTAGATGACAATACGAACTAAAGGCGAACAAGAATCCGAGATAGACTAGGGCACCCTACCTACTTCCATAAAACAGGACACTCCACTTCTATATCCTACGCTAATAGGGGATCTATGAGACAAAATATCACGTTAGTCCCACGAAGAATATGAAGATCCATAAATTTCTTTAATAACTTCAAAGTAGACCATCATACAAATTAATATCCAAGCTAATATCCAAACCTCATCATAAGCACAAAATCCAAGCTAGAAAGAGAGTCAGTTAGTTTGATAGCAATAGTTAAACAAGTATCTATTTTTTGAAGCAAGTTCTTTCTCCCTGCCTCCTCCTGTTTCTAATAATGCTAGTGGTTTGTGGATCAGAAGAGCATCATTGGTTGTATAATGCCTTGCAAGTGTGCAGACCCTATGTAGAAACAATGTCTCAGATTAGTGTGCGGCAGATGTAGTGTGCACAGTGAAACTGGTGTGCGGCGTTAAGTTACCGCACAGAGATGGGAGTGTGCGGCGAGTTACCGCCATTGAGAGCGGAGTGTCTGCGGACATGAACGCAGCGCCTGCGGTATGCCTCTTGCGATGAACCAGGGCCGCACAGCGTGTATCGTATTTCTGGCTAACTTACGTTCATCCAAGCAACGTTATAGCAAATAGTTCATAAAAATAGAGAGAGAGAGAGAGAGAATAATACCTCGATTTGAAGAAGACATTGTGAACAAGGCTTTGTTCTTCCCGTAGCAGATCACAGGTGTGCGTTTTAAGCGTGCGTTTTGGGCGTGCGTTTTGGGCGTGCGTTTTGGCCGTGGGTTTTGGGGTTTCTGTTGTGGGGTGTAGATAGAATGAGATGTATTAGATAGAAATAATAAATGATGGGTAAAATAGGAAGTTAGGGTGGGGGGTAAAGAGTAAATTTTATAAATTGAGTAAATATGTGGGGTGTAGATAGAATTGGGGTGTAGAGAGAAGATGTTGGTGTGTGGTTAGCCTGGCCCTTAATCTAGGTTTAGGAAAAATTATTACCTAAATTTATTTCTAGTTTTTCTAAGATATATTCTTTTACCTAATTAATAAATAAAATTTCTTTCCATCATCTTTAAATATTTCAATTAACTAAAACATACAAACAACTAATATAAGAGACCATTATTATCATTTAAATTTTCAAAATTGTTCAAATAATATTATCTCCATTCAAAAATTATTAATGAGCTATTAAAGTATAATATTTTCAAAATTGTTAAGGTATAAAAATATCATTTTATTACTAATGAGCTATTAAATTGTATTTTTTAAAAAAAAAATTGACTTTCAAATAGGGACTCTTTATCTAGAACAAAGGTAATATCATTTAATACTAAATCATGTTACTAATAGAAGTTTTCTTCAGGAGGCGGCTCGTGAAGGGCATTGCCCAAGACTAGAGTGTCGGCCAAAATTGAGCTTCGACCCATAGGCCG
Organism: Codonopsis lanceolata; assembly: GCA_013146195.2. NCBI lineage: Eukaryota > Viridiplantae > Streptophyta > Magnoliopsida > Asterales > Campanulaceae > Codonopsis > Codonopsis lanceolata. The sequence continues at coordinate 1,774 of JABEVN020000369.1, read as the reverse complement.
GGTCCATCCAGTCCATCCAATTTTTCAAGGTCTGGGCCTCAAATTAAAGCTTGAAAAACCGGGCCTCTTTGGCGAGTGCGTGGCAATGATCGTGTTCGACCGAACTTGAAAAGCCCGAGCTCAACCCGGCCCGATCATACGATTGACAATGTTAAACTTAATTTTAAAATAAAAAAAACTAAAACATAAAACCTAAAGCAAAAACTCAAAAAAAAAAAAAGGGCTAAATGCACCATTAGTCTACGAACTTTGGCCAAACTCATCATCAATCCCCTTCAAAAGTGATCACCATTGACCAAAGATTACACTTTTTGTTCACCGTTAGTCCCTAGCCCTAACGTCGTTTGTCTATTGTCGTTAAATGAGCATGTGCCACTCACATGCAAAAGCAGTCATGGATAACATTATCAAATAAGGTCAATTGAAAATTTCATACCAGGTTCATCTTCATCTTCTCCAAGCTGTTTCAAAATTTCATACCCATTTCATCTTCATCTTCGTTGGCCCCTCTTAGTGCATCATACTCACATCACCTATCACCAACATCGACTCTTTTAGCTCTTCCATTGTTGTGTCAGCTCAGAAACCTCCCGTCCACCAACCTCCCTCCATCTCCCAATTCGAGTAGCGGTGCCGCGCCAAACTCTCAGCACTCTCGCAAGTGGTGACTAGTGAGTGGTGAGATGAGAAGGAAAGGAAAGCAATTGAGGTTGGTTTATCATCTAATCATGATGCTAAGATGGAGTATGATTTGGAAGTCAAACATCAATTGAAAGTAAAGTTCACGGGGCCAAGAGTCCTATAGGCGACTTAAGCGAGGACAAGATGGGAATCAAGTTTTGGGGAGTGGAAGAGCTAATACTACGAAGCAAGTCATATGGAAAGATTTGAGATATAGCGGAAAGAATGCATCAAGATTCGCTCATTTCCCTTTTCAGGAAGATGAGAACCTAGTTGTTGACAAAGCTGAGATGGAAGTTACGCAGGCTAGAAAAGAAAGAGGAAATAGAAGATTGGCACTGTCCATTCTCGAAATGACAATGAAAATTATCAAGGGCAGAAATAAATGCTATGTCACATTAGATTTCATGTTTGGACAAGAATGACCACACCTATTGAAATGGATGCCTGAAAGGATCGAACACAATTGCTTGAAGTTAAGTCGTTCCCTCACTCCAAGATCGTGTATGACATTTCTTGCCAAAAATGTCGATGCAATTACTTCCCCAAGCGGTATCGATCGATGTCTTGAGACATAAGCAGTAGGTTGCTTTGTGATTCTGGAGGATGAATGCCCATTTTGATGAATGCCCATTTGTTGACGTCCAAAGGTTTCGTAGTGATCATTTTACCTTAATTTGATTCTCACTTTAATTGATGGACCTCATTATCACATATGTATCCTTAAACAATACACACTCTTAAATATTATAATAAAGTTGATCAATTATAGTAATCTCTTTGTTTTAAAATTATCATTCTCCTTTCATTTTTCGTACGTTCTAAAATACATGTTTTCTTTCAAAACTTTCCCTTTTAGAATTGAAAAACACTTTTGCCACTACCATTAGTTTTCTACCTACTTAACCACATGCTCAAGGCATTAAAGAAAACTACACATTTCACCAATATTTATAATATAGTCAATTATTTTTTCTTAAAGTGTCTTTGGGACAAAGAAAGATAATTTGAAAATAGATGGAGTATATGTTTTCTTAATTTTTTCTCAATCGAGTAAACATGACACTCTTTTAGGAACAAAAAGACATAATTA